>PVKS010023089.1:0-14026 GCA_004027875.1 Aplodontia rufa
TTTCCAAAATAAAAGGAACACATATCCAGTGATAAAAAGTCGGGGTATAAGTTGGGTTGAGTGAGAAAATATTATATAATCTGGACTCCTTGAGGGACAGGTATCATGAAGAAGAAAACTGCTTGGTTGAAGGAAGATTCATAACACTAAAAAAATTAGATTTATCTTCTAGTTTTTGGTCTAGCATGTAAGGATTTGGAAGTCATCCTATTGATACAATCGGAAAAAACTTAGCAAACTGAAACTGATTACTCTTCCTAGATCTGAGGTTGCTTGGAAAAGAGGAAATGAATCCAGGGCCAATAAATTGCTAGGCAAGTAGACTACCACTGAGTTCCATCCACCCTTGAGACCTAAACCTTGTGAAATGCAATTCCTCTGTCCAGGACTACCTTTCTTAAGGCCTTTTGAATGCCATTGGCTTTCAGCCCATTCTCCAGTCTGGGTGGACCTTCATCTTAGACCTTGCCTAGGCATGTGTTCACTGGCCTCTGGCAGGTGTCTGCCCTCCACAGGATGGCAGTGTAACTTAGGTAGGAATCTTTCTCCACATTGTGAAATACTTCCAATCATACTGGTACCAGGAAGTTCATGTTTCTTTTGGGTAAGACCAACAAACATTTTGGGATTGTAAAATGTCAAAAATTGACAGGAGTTTGAACATTTGGTTTACAAGGATTATAGGTTGTTGTGAAACAATTCTTGACTAACTGAATTAACTAAAGTGGCAATAAAAAATTTACAGTAAATATAGGAGATAATATAATATATTATAAAAATGCTTTCCTGTTTTTAAAGACTTGGTTCTTTTAAATAATCAGAACTATGAACATTGTAAATGCTCTTAATTAGTTCCTTTTGTAATTTTATAAATCCTATGAAATGCATCTCTTTGGACTTTGTATTGCTACCTTCAATTACATTAACATGAAAAGGCCCCTAAAATGATGAGAAATCACTTGTTGGGCAGCTGGTAGAGTGATGGGAGAAATTATGCAGCAACTGCTTTTGGCAATTTCATTTTATTATGAAATTTCATATAAGGCTTTGTCATTTTTTTGTACAAGAAGCTGATAATTGTTATTTTAATTTCTTTTAAAATATTTACTGAAGAAAGGACTTTTTCATTAAATTTGTTCTGAATCAGTATATAACTACCAAAACAGTACAGAAGTATATAAAATTGAATACCTTTCTATCATATGCACATTGAAAAACAATCCTTTGTTACATACTATTTTTTCATTATTAATTATTCATTTAGTTATTGTGTGAGTTCTAATTGAGGGTTCTTTCTAATTCAATTCTTTCATGTGTTGCTGTATTGCTTTTGATGATTTTAACTTGTATCAAAATATCTACAGTGAATTTCTTTACTTGACACAATTGGATCACCAACTATCAGGCATCCATGGCTCTTTATTTTCATACTATTTTTTTTATGATATCTTTTCTTTGAATTCCACTTCTACCTTTTTCAGAAGTATAGTAGCTTTCAGGTATTTCTTAACTAATGATACAAAACTATACATAAAACTTCATGGGCTATTTCATTAAAATTTGTCAGCATAATAAGATTTTTAAGTTATAAGTAATTTTTGAGCAGATAGAACTGATGTTGTGTAAGTATTTGATGTAAATAAAAGGGTATTTTATTGTAAATTATAAATTTAATTAGGTGACAGTAATATAAAAATTAACCTACAGTCTATTATATGTATTAAGAGATTTACTCTATGAACATGTTGAACATGTATTCTAACAGAGAATCATTCCAAGTATAATTAGCATTTAAGACAATATTATCTTATTGTAGTTTCTATTCTCTCTAGAAGTAGCTTCTCATCTAAGAAAAGACATTAAAACCCCATTCATCTTTCATAACATTCATCCTATTCTGAGGACTTCTAGGATGATTAACACTTTTATTTTTTATGGCCTCTAAGGTAGAGGATTTTTCAAAGTATCATAAAAAAGGTTTTCTTGGGTTTTTTGACTTTTACAAAATTTCAGATTATATATTTCTAATCTTCTAAGTTAGCAGAATGTTAAAAGAAATTCTGAATGAATACCCACTCATTCATTTGAATTTGGGATGAGCTTTCTAGGCAGCAAAACTAACTAGTTAAATAAAATGAGTAGTACTGAACATTATTCTTCCAATTTTGATTCATAAACTGGCAAACATATACTCTAACATTTGGGTCTACTATTGTGATAGTTACAACCACATTAAAATTTAAATTTTAATTTTCTATGAGTTTATTAAACCACTGCAGGCTCTGATAAACCCAGATTTCTTTGCTTATCCCTGTGAGGAGTTAAGTAATGCTTTGCTTGGTTTGGCTTACATCCTAATCTCATACTAAATCCATTTGATAGCCACAAATGAATTTTTAAAAAATAAACAATGAGCATATTTAGCAAATCATTTCTGTATTGCAAATTTGCTATAAGTCAGAAAGTAATTGAAAACAGATTTTTCATAAATAATATCACAATAGCATTTGTTTTGTTTTTAACTGCTTTACTTTTAACAAAAGTTAACATAATGAAACCATATTTAAATTATATTAATTTTCTTACATTTAGTAGCTTAAATATCTTTTGTCTAGGGCTATATGGTTACCACCTAGTACAATTCTTCTCAGAGAGGCAAGATACAGACTTGTGCTTTCCCATTACTTCCTAGGTTAAAAAGTTGGTGTAAAAAGTTTTCTAATATTTTAAAAAATATGCTTGTCCTTTCTTCCTTTTGTAGTATCCAGGCAGCTCACAAATTTTTTACATATTTGATAGATTTCAAACTCCTAATTTTTAATATAAAATTCCACTTACTGTAATCCAAGAAAGATATTAAAGATTACTCTCTCTCTCTCTCTCTCTCCCCCTCTGTATCTCTCTCTCTCTCTCTCTCTTCCACTCTCTTTATTTTTTATTGTTGTTTTTGTTCACAAGTGATCATAGCTGGGCTGGAGCAGTGGCTTAATGGTTATGGCATTTGCCTGGCATGTGCAAGTACATGGATTCAAACCCCAGCGCCATGTACACAACAGAATCTTGGAGCAGCGAAAGCCACGTGAAAAACTAAATAAAATTGATTCTCTCTCTCTCTCACACTGTCCATCTCTCTCTTAAAAAACAAAAATAAGAAAAGATAAACAAGTGATCATAATTTTGCTCCTATAGCAAGATATCCCAAGTTCACCTGTGTTCTGCCCAAAATCAAAATTATTTCTCGAAGATCTTGGAAAGATTTGAATGTATTTTACATTGAACGTGTAGTCAAAATTTGGTGCTATAAAGCCACTTGAAATAGAGATAGTGTCATTTGCTTCAGTTTAGATTCCAATGATCATTTATTTTCTATTTAATTTTTTAGTTAAATAATAAAACAAATTATGTTTTCAATTCATATTCACATAAGAAGATATACACATAATTATTTTTGTAGTTATGTATCTCTGTCCAGTTTTCCAAACCTATTCTTGAAGAGATCCAATTTAATTGTTTTCTCATTTACTCTTCAAGTGACTCTCTAGGCAGATAGATTTTTTTTTTATCCATGTAAATATCTATATACATCCCCAACCCTTCTTATTTTTTTATTTTGAGACAGGGTTTCACTTAGTTGCTGAAGCTGACCTCAAATTTGAGATACCCATGTCTCAGTCTCCTAGTCGCTGGGATTAGAGGCTTGCACAACCATGCCTGGACAAATTGTTTTATTCCATCAAAAGTTGAAAGGATGAACAGAAAATACAACAGATTCACGTCATTATGGAGAAACTATAAAAATGCAATGAAGGTCCTTTCTCACAAAGATAAAGATCAAACCGAAGTAAGAACAGCTCAAAGTTAAGTAAGGCCTAGAAGACCAGATTATTAGGAAAATCATAGGAACAGGTTTGGAAAAAAATGGGAGAAAACAATTTGGAACTGAATTGTATAGAAACATATATGTTTAATACTGTTTGGTATCTACATGACACGTCCATATAGCAAGTGTATGACAAGGAGAACCACCTGAATTTTTATCTATGGGGAAAACTATTCCTTCTCAGTGTTTCTCAGGTTCACCCCTGAATGCCCCTGTATTGCAAGCTGTCCATTTTTCACTTGTCCTCACATCATGAATCACTCACACTATTATCAGAATAAAAAGGACACTCAGATAATCTCAATATATGCAGGAACACTGGCAGAATTCAAAATCCATTCATGATGAAAATAGTTTTAATTCTATGATCTATTTGCATACATTCTAAATGAGGTAATCTTGAAAACTGTTTCTGAAGTTAAAAGTCATACCAAAATAATTTATTTTGTTCAAAATTTTAATGGAAGTGTTAGCAGTGTGACTATGTGAGAAAAAGACAAGGTTTAAGTAACAAAAATAAAGTAATAACAAAATACGATATCATTTTTCGTGTGTTTTTTTTATTCTAAATCATTCAAAAATCCATTAAAGTTATTAGAATTCATGTATCTTAGGTTATTGTATACAGTGATAATATTTAAAAATAAAACCTTTTTATTACTTTATATCAATGTTATAAATATCATGAAAAGATATCACTTAAATTATTAAACAGTCATATATCAATAACAAGAAATGTGTGGCCGAGATATTTGTTTCCATGTATTACAGTGTCTTGATCCAACTGTGGTATCAGCTTCACTGGTGGTGGATAGTCTTGTCTACACAGATATGATTGCCCTTCAAATGCATACCATGCTGTTTTACGTTCCTGTTACAATCATCAGATCTGTTAAGGATCTGCTGAACTCTCACCTAGTGGAGATCCTGCTGTGTGAAAGTGTTATCATCATTGAAAAGTGTATAGATAAATGTACTTCTTGTGTAGCCTCAACTCCATCCCTCAAATGAACAATCTTGGCAAGAGTCTTTATGTTTTCCAACTTGTCACGGAATTGAACTCCCATTGCTGAACAGCAGTGACTTCTGTAGATTCTATCTTACACTCTTACACTTTTTTTGGTTTTTTTTTTTTTTACTATTTCCAATCTCACTTTATTCACTTTTTTTTTGTCTCTCAGGATCGATTCCCAAACATTCTTACATCCAAGTCTTTTTTGATGGGACTTAAGAGGCTGATTATAAGCTTAAAATGACAATCTGAGGGACCAAGTATAGGCAAGATTCTCTCAAAGTAGAATAGCAAGATTGAAAAGTTATGTTTGATTATATATTTCTGTGTGAGACCATGCTCCTTAAGAAGTTATTTCTGGGGCCTGTAGGTTTGTGATAAAGATAAATTTCTTAGAGTGCATCATGCTTCAACATGCCAGATATAGAGTCCTGTCAGTCCACACTAGGTCAAAGACAGAAAGATTCCCTGCATCATGGAGATTTTGTGGACTCAGAGTAAAACCATACTGAAGAAATGCATTTGTCACAATTCTAAGAGACAGGTATTGCCTTTTGTAGCCCCCCTCACATCCACTTAATGCCAGTTTATTTTTCACTATTTTCAGTGGCAATATATTGGGTGATTTTCATTTGTTTTGTTTTATTTTGTTTTTTAATCATGTTCAAACTTATCATGAACTAAAATTGTGATGATTGTCTTGTTAGATTGTAATTCTGTGAAAGATCAATGAACTTGCTTTCTTTTAATAGGATGCACATAATTACATTGATGAAAATCTAAGATAATCTCCTGATCTCAGGATTCTTAGTTTAAAAACATATTCAAGTCCTTGTAAAATAAGTAACATATTATTAAGTCTAATACAGTCAAACATGATTCAGTTGTAGTTCTGGATATATGGAATGGAATAATTGTCAAAATTCATATGGAATTTTATGGCACAAAGAGTGAATCTTTAAATATAGATAAATAGATTTCAAAATTGTTTAAGAGATCATGGAATCCCAAAAAGAAATGCAAATTGTTTTTGTAGAACCTAATTCTATCTCAAATGTAGGAGTAAACCTTACTGAAGAGAGAAGTGAGTAAAGGTCTTGACCTAAATTCCTTCGGAAAGGAATGAAAGTATGTAAAATTAATACAAAACATAGAAGATTAAAAATTATATAAACCACATTCTACATTTTCAAGAAGTTTATAGGAATCAGTTAAGGCAGGTAGTTTTCAGTGCTATCTCTAGGGCTTTATACACACATGCCTACTATAGACTACATTAACATTTGCTCCATTTTTGCATTTATAATAGGTATTTCTTTTAGGACCAAACACAGATAAAAATCTTTCTGAAAGAAGGAAACTTCTTAAATAAGAAGGATAACTCTCTAGGGATACAAATAAAAGTCAGAGAAGAAAAGTAAGAAATAAAACAATAAGGATGAATTCTTGGTAGGTACAGGCATTATTATGGTTTAGATAGGAAGTGTCCCCCAAAAACTCATTTGTGAGACAAAGAAAGAAAGCTTGCAGGTGAAATGATTGGGTTATAAGAACCTTCACCTATTCAGTACATTAGTCCCCTGATAGGGATTAACAGGTTGGTAGCTGTGCAGAAGTCAGGTGTGGCTGGAGGAGGTGTGTGATTGAGGGTGTGGCTTTGGGATATATATTTTGTCCCTGGTCTGCAGATTTCCTGGTGTGTTCTCTCTGCTTTCTGATTTCTATGTCCTGAGATTCTTTCCTCTTCTACACCCTTCCACCATGATGTTCTGTCTCATCTTGGGCACAGAGCAATGGAGTCAGTCATCTACAGACTGAAACCAGTGGACTCACAATAATGGTCTCAGCCAACCATGATTTGAACCTTTGGAACCATGAGCCAAAATAAACATTCTCTCCTCTAGGCTATTTGTGGTAGTTATTTTGGTCACAAGGATGCAAAGGTGACAAAAACATGTAGTAACCCCTTTTTTGAACATGTTTTTTTAAAACTATGTTAATCATTTATTTCTTAAAAAATAATTAAAGTTGTATAACTGTTTTGCTACATGACATGTGATATTTATTTTCTCTTCAGTTTTAGGGATTAAGTCTTGTGCTTGTTAGGCAAGCACCTTACCACTGAGCCATGTTATTGGCTTTATTTGTGACATTTCAAATAAGCAGGAGAAAAAAAAATAGAATATCTAACAGGACACTAAAGCTAAGAGCAAAAGAAAAGATAAAAACCTGGAACCTTAATTTCCAACTTAGAATTGAATCCTAGTGAATCCTGATTTACCTCGCCACCAGTATTCCTTAAACCTTCATTAAAATGAGTGGATAATTTCATATGCATATTAGTTCAGCATAGTCTGACATATTGAAGGGATTCGTTGCTACATATTCATACATGCATACACAATGACAAAGTGACTTAGGCCTTATCATTGCCAGGATCTCTCCCCTTCACACCCTCCCTGATCTCTTTTCTCCTCTGTAATTTCCCCATGAAGGGAACATATTTCAACTACATAACAATATTCAAATACCATGAGGAAGCAGTATTTTAAGAATTTACCAATAATTAAAATGTCCATAAATCCAATATATATAAATAAAATCCAAACACAAATAAAACATAATATGTTCATGAAAAATATGCCAAATTAATGGAGACAAATAAAAACTTATTGGACATAATATATTAAAAAGTCTTCATGAAGATTGCTTTAATATCACTAATACATGAAAGACTATCATAAAATGATTTAAATTTTTTTCATAAATGAGTGGCATAAAATATAGGATTTGAAAATATTCAGTTCTATAAGTAAAGTAAGGTAAGGATCCTTATGTATGGTTTTGGTGGATGAATTTGCAGTAATAATATATTTATATAATCTATATAATAATAATATTTAAAGTAAAAATGTATGAAAAATTTATATAGATTTTATACTATTTGAAGTGTCCAATAATGTGTAAAATGTAATTTTTAACATTTTTGTGTCTTAAAAATAACAAAGGTACTAAATAATTTTTTAAAATAAAATGAGAATGAATGAGTCAATTTTTATTTATTTTTCATCTGTTTTTTTTTCCCTCCATTTAGTCTTGCATAGTGCTGGGGTTCAAACCCAGGTCCTCAGGCATGCCACACAAGCTACTGCTGACCACCTCCCCAGCTCCAAGCGTAAATAATCTTTAAGAAAGGTTAAAAGAACTAAAATGGTGTCAAATAAAACAAAAGTAAATCTATTTGTAGGATATGGAAAATATCTGGTCTTGATTACTAAGCTTTAACCAAGGCAGAGAAGATATCTTGAAATGCTCAGTATTGGAATATTTTCTAAAAGATTACAGAAGAAATTTAAGTGAACACACAATATTTTGGTCATTGAATAATAGGACAGGAATGGTGAGGAGGGACAATTGTGATTAGTTTTAAACTTTAGGAATATTTAAATTTTACTCCTGAGATAACATTTGTTAAATACTTAGAGAAAAACACATTATCAACATGAAAAAAATGTACTTCCAGAGATTATAAAGAATATTTTTCTAAAAAAGTCTATTTTACCTAACTACCTGTCTATTTGAATATAGAGGTACCAATTTTAAAAATAAGAAATTATAAATTATGTATTAAAAATTACATGATATGGAGTAAAAATTTATTTTTTATTTTTATAATTTAGCTATTTTAAATAAATTTCAAAATATTTAAGTACACATTGGTATCAATTAAGATGGAATATTTTCCTAAAATTATCAATTTTATTGATTTTCAGTTGATTTTATTAGTTATCAATGTAAAATTAATAAGCTAGCAAATGCATGGAAATTTCTAGGTGAAAATTTTAAATTCATTAATGTGATGATCTAATAAATTCATAAACATTTTAATGAACTAAAACTGAAAATGTAAATCAGCAATAAACCTGTGTGCAATATCACAAGATTAATACAGAAAATAATTGTTTTCTCCACACAGATTCAGAGTATACTTTAAAAAATATTGTTGTTTAACTACTCTTTGTTTTGTTAAAAGAAATGTGCTGTACAAATAATAGCTTGCATGCTTGCACAGTTAGAATGACCACAGACATCTATGTAATCTGTTATTTCATGTTAAGGAATTTGCTTGAATCTATTAATTAAAAAATTAATTAAGGGACTGGAGTGGTGGCTCAGCAGTTATGGTGCTTGACTGGCATGAGCAAGTACTCAAGTTCAAACCCCAGCACCACGTACACAACAAAGTGTCTGAGGAATGAAAATCACGTGAAAAACTAAATAAAAATTCCTTCTCTTTTTTTCTCTCTCTCTCTCTCACTGTCCCCTCTTTCTAAAAAAAATTAATTAAATCCTTATATGCTGCATTTGCTAGATAAAAGCCATTTATGATGCATGCTGTAGTTATTCTGTTATTTATTTTAAAATCCTAATTTTTATTCCCCAGGAACATGTGCATGTTTTTAGCATTTAATGTGAAAAATAATAGAAATCAGTAGAAGTTACTTTAGAAGTATCTGGTAATGATCATGTTCCTAAAACAGTTTTAGAGAGTTAAGGAAGAAAATCCCCCAAAAATGTGAAAACCATAAATGTTTTGTTATACATTTTCTGTATTATTGTGACATCGCATTACTTGGAGTTGGAACTACTTTTGAATAAAATGCCTTGTTAATAAATATTATTAATATAAAATTAAAATGTCTGTATAACAATTGCTTTCAAAAGTAATACAAAGAGTGAATTTGAAATCATGCTGGATGAAATGATTTATGTAGTTCTTTTACATAATATCTTATGGTAGTTCCTTGGGTGCAAGACTTTAGAACATAGTCATTATTGCTTTTCATTGTCTCTTAGCCCACTTACTTTGGGTATGAAAAACTAGCACGGATTCACTAGCCGTTTTTTCTATCAGGAAAGATTTCAGTCATCACTGTTAATTATTTTTTCTCTATGGGGCTTGGGATGACCAAAAGAACATATTAGAAGACTGATAAGTTAATGAGGTAAGAATTGTAAAAAGTATCATCATTCATACTTACTATCTTGATTCTACCAGGTATCAGTTTTACAATTCTTCAAGTCACCTAATTTCTAATATTTTCTCATTCATATTTTCTTGCAAAATTGGCAAACTTTTGACTTTGCATTTTTATAACATTTTGTTAAAAATATCCAATGAAACCATTAACCAATAATAATTTTTTCTCCTGAAATTGTTTAGTATGTGTATGATCAACTTCCAAAGTCATTCCAGACGATGGTTACACCAATTGTTTTTCTAGTGCATTAAATTAAAAAATTACTTCCCAGATTAAGGTACTCATTTTCCCCTTATCATCATCTGTTATAATACTACAATACATTTTAAGTATTTATTTAAAAAGAAGACCACCAATGATACTGCATCAGAATTATTTAGGATAAAACAGAAAAATATTAGGTAAACCTTAGTTATTTATCACAATATAGATTCATTTTCTTTCACATTTTCTATGTTGCTATATAGTTCAAGCAATTAAGAAAGCTTGCTATTGTTTCTCAATCACCAGCGTACATCTACAGGAAAGTATACAGTGGACTATGGCTGAATTCCCTGGGCACAAGCAGTTATATGACCAACTCATCTAAAAGTGATGTGGAAATGTGCAACTTTTCTAGTTGTACGTTCTCTGAATAGTACATACCTCTGTCACTTAAGCATCACTTAAAATCCAAATGAGAAAAATGAAAGTTTCGAACATGAAGAAACAATCGAAGAATTTCTGCAGAAATAACAGCTCAAGTGTTATAAAGCACTGAAGTCTGTGTGTCAAGAGCTATGACTTTAAGAATAAAAAAAGTGCAATGGTTTAAAGAGAGGACTGGAATTTTATTCCAGGAAAAGGGTAAAGTTAAGAAGCTTTGATAAGTCAGTCACTAGATTTTTCACAATTGAGAGAAAGATGGTTTTATGAAAAACAAAATATCTCTTCATTACATGACAGGACCAAGAACAAGGAAGAAGTTCCAAAGGACACTTTTGTGCTTATATTGCTATATTTTTTCCAATAAAATGTCCATTTTTCCAAATTTACTTATTTTGTTATGTTTATTTTACCTCTAATTGATCAGTACCTTTTCTCCTGTTCATTAATAGTTGATGTTTATCTAAAAGAATTAAAGAATATACATTGTATGATATGTCGGTAATATGATTTGGGACATAGTCTTAAAGCTAATATTTTTTAAATTGTCAATTTTATGTTCCTTCTAAGATTTAATGACTTCAAAGTACCTTTTCCCTTCAATGCTATACCTGAACATTTTGATTAGTTAACACTGGAGGCAGTTCTCATGCCTCCAAATGATATGTGTAATTTTCCAGTGTTAATAAAACATTGATTTACATTTATTTTAATGTATATATCAAATGTATATCACTTAGTAAATAATTGGGCTTGAGTTAGTTTGTTAGTGACTTTAATTGCTTTAGAAACATGTACCATCATTTAACATTTCTTGAGGCTGTTCAATAGCATGCATATAGCAACCTTTTATTTTTTATATGTGTTGTCATTTAGTTAAAAATAAATCATTAGGTTATTCAATTAGATTTCAACCTTAATCAAGTCTATAACACATTTAGAAGTTTTCATCCCTTCACATATCTTGGATGTGACTTCTAGACCACTTAATGGTCTAGAAGTGTTTTCACTCATCGTGTATCATCTTATTTATGACCAGACTCTTAAGACTGTGGCAGCACACCAGGCATCCTTAATAAAGCATGTCTTGAAGCTATGTATTTTGTTTTCACAGGCTGAAATCAATTCACCTTGAAAGCTCTGTTCATATAGGATGAATAACTCTGGAGATAAAAAGATCTATCCTATTAGCAATGAAAAAATAGCCTCAGATGGTTATAAATTTAAAAGCAAGCATGTGTGTTGATATTCAGTGCCTCTCTACATCTTAAACTGGTTTGACTATTAGTATATTACATGGAGAGAAGATCCATTTTCGTGTTGCAGAGTCAATCTGGCACTGTTGGACACCCATACAAAATAAAAGAAGTTAAATAACCCAAGCTCATCAGTATGATGAAAAAAGGAGGAGAGGAAACTGCACATGTAGTGATTAAAATGCAGAGTTTTATATTCATAAATAGATTAATTCATATATCAGATTCAAATAAAAAGTTTTCCATAAAGAAAATAAATGTGCTGATGGTTTTTTCAGTGTTTTAAGAATATTTTAATTGTTTTATAGTCTAAGTTAATATGTGAAGAAAATATTTAAACATTTAATAGGTACTATGAATTTTTCTACTAGAATATTACTGTCCAGACATGAATATATGAATATATAGATCTTTATTTTCTTATTCCTTTTCCACTCTTGATTACTACAGAGAGGAAAAATAATCCATAAACAATGAATACGTGCCTTAGAAAACCAGGTAATCTATCTTTAATTGGATGTATCTACTTTTCTGCAGGCATTAGTGATTATACAGACTTCACCTTGAGATACAAGAGGAAGAATGGGGCACTGGAATTATCCAGAGAGTTGGTTAATGTGTTGGGTCTTCCAAAGTGAGATGGATTTTTAAACACTTTCTTGTCTCCTATGATCATTCCTGCACGGTATGTCATCCTGTTTGTAGGAGGAAGACTAGTTAAAGCATGAATTTCACAAAAGTTTTACAAACCTAAACATACACAAGGTATTTTAGGAAAGAAAGTGTTGTTGATTTTTATGGTCTCAAGGAAGATCACATTGGATTGAGGCTAAGGCTGACAGGCTTCCAACTGACAATGTCAGCTGATTTGTAGACTTTATGGTTCATAGTCCAGTGAAACAAAATGAGTCCAGTTCTTTTATGGAGAATTTGCTTCAGGGCAGTCAGTCCATCCTGTCCAGTTTGTCAACCTTATATTTCTCTGCCTCAGGTAAAGATTGAAAAGGAAATCGGTAATTCCTTTAGAAGCAGGAATTGTGGTGTGCATTGGAGGTGCAGTTGCTGACACCACTTTCTGCTTTATCAGGTGGATTCCATGGCAAATTTAACAAAAATACTTGATCAAGTCATATATATTATATATATTATAATATATATAAAATATGTAAAAATATATATGTAAATATAAATATATATGCATATATATAGAGAGAGGGCAATAATATATGGGACAATATATTTTTTCTTTTTCATTTCTTAGAGAGGGAGAGAGAATCAATTTTTATTTTTTCATCTGGCCTTTGCTTCTACAACACTTTGTTATGTATGTAGTGCTGCGTTTCAAACCTGTGTCCTCACAGATGTAAGGCGAGTGCCATAACTGCTGAGCCACTGCTTCAGCCCTATTATTTTTCTTTCTGAACTCATGCTTTTGGTTTTGAATCTAAAAATTTGTTGCCAAATAATCATTGACATTATTTTATTCTATGTTATCCTGTAGTAATTTTGTAGCTTTGAGTTTGTATTTGTCATAATTTTAAATAGTTTTATGTAAAATTGTCTAAGATTTCAGTGCTTTTGAAGCTGTGAAGTATGTGCTGTGGTTCATTTATTTTTTGGCATATAGGTATCCCATTTTCCAGCTCCATATTTTGAAACATAATCTCTTTCCCATCGACTGTGTTTGCACTTTTGTCAAATGTCAATTAATTATGTTTATTTGGTTCTATATCTGGTTTCTTCTGTATTTTTATCTCATTGGTCTATTTGTTCATGTTATAGGAACTAAATGTTTGTTTTGCCCATTGCTTGACCAAATATTCAGTGATAGGAGTTAGTGGAAGCAATCAATTTATTCAAAGCTGGCCCTATAGAAGATAGAGGAGGTTCTTCCTCTCAAGTTTTTATCCTGATAGGACTCAAGTTGGTGAAGAGCTTTTACAGGAGAAAAAGTGAGGTACAGTGAGATAATGTAGAATATTTGAGACTTGGGCAGTGGCTACTTCTCCATGGCCTGCTTTCATCCTTACTTCCCAGAATAGTGAGAGGCACTGCTACTTCTTAGACTGGCACCTGCATTTCTTTTCAGACAGACATATTACTTTTTGCAAGTTAATTCATATGCTCTGAATTAGTTGATCACATACACACACACAATGCTATTTACCCTAAGACTAAAGAAAAGTAGGGG
>PVKS010023089.1:14126-32933 GCA_004027875.1 Aplodontia rufa
TATTGTGAATTGTTCTGTTACATCAGTTCTTTTTTTTTTTTATTCAGAAATG
Source organism: Aplodontia rufa (assembly GCA_004027875.1). Classification (NCBI taxonomy): domain Eukaryota; kingdom Metazoa; phylum Chordata; class Mammalia; order Rodentia; family Aplodontiidae; genus Aplodontia; species Aplodontia rufa. The sequence goes on from PVKS010023089.1 coordinate 14,179, forward strand.
TGTTTGTTGAACAATCAAACAAGATTCTAGTGAAATAATATAATATATATATATATATATATTCCAAAAATTAGATTTACCCTCAAAATCCCCCCCAATTACCCATCCTTATCCCTCCCCCCTCCTGCCCAATACATTTGTAGAGATGTATTGTTACATCTATTCTTTTACAAATTCAAACACATTCGCTGTGTAATTACCTTGTAATTCTGTTGTGTTGGTTGCTGGGCTTCAACATGCAATGCTTTGAGAGTGTTACATCAGAAAGAGGAGCTCATTTGCTGAAACCGGCCTCCTGAGGACCAAAAAGGCTCCCGAAACCCTACTTATGGGCCTCACCTTGAGGTCGTGAGGCCTCTTCGGACCCCCTGATGGGGTAGGTTAAATAACTGCCACCTGCGTGGACTCTCCGCCCCTTGCTGACCTTTCTTTTCATTGGTCCCCATACTCTTTATAACTGCACGCACTTCCTCAATAAATGAGTTCCTGCTGCGACTGGTCTCCATGACGCCTCTGATTGTCCTCCTTAGGGAGGGCTGGGAACAGGTGGTCAGCCGACCGTTGCCTCTCTTGGCCGCCTTGGTTGGGCCGTGCTTCTCTCCTTCTCCCCTGCGGGTCAGGGGGAACACGAAACACTAAAAATCCCAACAACTGGCGCCCAAACTGGACTTGAAAGGAAGCAACGAACCGAAAGTATCGGGGAGCCCAGCCAAGCATGTTTGAAGGTAAGGGTGTCCCTGAAGAGATGGGGCAGTCTCACACTGAACATGAAGCCCCAGCTCTGAACGCGCTGAGATACGTGCGTAAGAGCCGAGGTTTAGCGCAGCGGCGCAGCGGATGCGGGATGGGGGGGGTACCACATCCAAGGAAGGCAGCAGGCGCACAAATTCAATCCCCCCAGTGGTACAGCCCCTCTGGCCGCAGCCGAATCCCGGAGCCCAGGGATTGGAGGGCATGAAATCGTTAAGAAGTTACAATGGATGATGCTCGGCTGGGTCGTTACCAGCCTGAGCTCTCATTAACCGTTCCAGCATCATCGAAGACAAGATCAAGAAATTACAAGAGGACCTCGAGAAAGTCGGAATGAATTACATTCCAATTTCCTTTGGATCTGGTTGAATGGGTGGTTTCCTTATCTTCTCCCTTTGTTGGACCCCTTGGTTACCCTTACTTCTCCCATTCCTCAAAGATAGAGCTAAGGAACTCCAATTGATGGTGGTCTGATAGCAATATGCAGTCCTGCAAGACTGTGACTGGGATACACATGAATCTGGCCATGGGCCCTACCAGGATGTGTGGGTTTAGGGCGATATCCCCCCTCTCTCTGTGCCCCCCCCAACTGAAGGGCCCACCAGCTCTGCAAGAAAAAATGCCCAAAGTGCTAGGGTGGTAGTCAATGACAGGTAAGATCCCCCAGGAGGGGCCAACCTAAGACAGGCACACCCTCAAGTAGGGCACATACCTGCTGATAAAACAAAAAGGGGCAAATGCTGGGCTTCGACATGCAATGCATTCAGAGCATTGCATCAGAAAGAGGAATTTGCTGAAACCCACCTCCTGAGGACACAAACGACCAAAATGGCTCCCGACACCATACTAAGGGGCATCACCTTGAGGTCCTGATGCCTCTTCGGAGCCCCTGATGGGATAGGTTAAATAACTACCACCTGCATGGACTCTCCGCCCCTTGCTGACCTTTCCTTTCATTGGTCCCCTTACTCTTTATAACAGCACACCCTTCCTCAGCAAACAAGTTCCAGCTGTGACTGATCTCCCTGACTCGTCTGATTGTCCTCTCTTGGCCCTTGGTTGGGGCTTGCTTCTCTCCTCCCCTGTGGGTCGGGGAACACGAAAGGCTAAAAAACGCAACATTGGTGAAAAGGAATTGACAAGGAATAATACCTTTGCTTGGTTCATGGTCTTAGGGAGAAAGCTTTCAGTCTCTTACCATGAAGCACAATGTAGGTTTGCCATATATAACTTTCACTAGAATTAAAGAAACTTCAAAATTTATTGAGTTATTTTTAATCAAGAATTGATGTTGATTGTTGTCTTAAACTTTTTCCCTGGTATTCCTTAATTTGTTAAACTGATGGCTTGCAGTGACTGATTTTTGACTGTTGATGAACTGTTTTTAAATGGTATGATTAGCTTGCTCACATTCTAAGTGATTTTATTTCTTCCATATAGCTAGCAGTTGTCCGTTCGTTTTATTTGGCTTTTGTTTCACTTGTCGTCTTATTCTTCCTTCTCTCATTTTTATGTAATTAGCATTCCACATGGCTCATCTAATTATCATATTTACATCTTTTAAACTTTATTTTAAAAAAGAAAGGGACAGGGAGAAAGACAGAAAGAGAGTATCAATTTTATTCAGTTTTTCACGTATGGCCTCCGTTGCTAGGACACGTCATCATGTACATTGTGCTGGAGTTTGAACACACAACTCCAAATGCCACAACTGCTGAGCTATTGCTTCAGCCCCATTTTTAAAATTTTTTAAAAACTAACTTTTATAATACTGCTTATTTAACAATCAGTCAAAAAGCTTGATTTTTATAATACTGCTTATACAGTAATCAAAGTTGAAATATTTTTCCCCATCATATATAGTGTAAAGAACTTACAAGGATTCCTCCCTCCAATCTCATGTCAGTTTTGTTTCACATCTGCCATAAATAACTAGCACAACTGTATTTCTGCTGCTTTAAAAGTCCTGTTGCCATTTATAGAAATAAAATTAAGAATATCCCCTTCATTTATTCAGGTTTTATTTTGTTTATTCCTTTTCCCTTCTATCTGAAGAACTTTTTGATGTTTGTAGAACAAACAATTCCTCCAATCTTTTATGTGTGTAATAATGTCTTCATTTATTTTTTACTTTTGAAGGACATTTTCACTGTAAATCTAATTCTACGTTGACATTTATTTGTAACTTAATTTTTCAACTCTGCTGGCATTTTATTCAAGAATTATATCTGTTATCATTATATATTACTGTCCCATATATGTAACTATATTTTATATGTGTTCAAATATACGTTTAGTATTTCATCCTCTGAATAAACATATGGTTTGTTCGTCTTCAATTCTATTAACAACTTGACAATTTGAATTTATGGATCAATAGTTACTTGTTTCAAAGCTCTAAAACAGTATTATCACTTTGTACTTTTAGTAACTCTTTGAGGGAAAGCTGAATTTTATTTCTAAATAAATCATTTTTATATATGACTTCAAATTAACAGGATTTTGTCTCATAATTTAAAGCACTGATTATTTTGCACTGTTTTTATAAATTTTCATTGTTTTTGAGAGAATTATTTTGAGACTGTATAATTTTACCTAAATCCATTGATTTTCAACTATACCATTTTATACTTTTATTGGAGCATTATAATTATACATAATAGCGGGATTCATTGTGACATATTCACAGATTCACACAGCATAATTTGCTGGGTTTCATTCTCCAGTACTTCCCTTTCCTTCACCTCATCCATTCTACTGATCTCCCTCGTTTTCTCTGTTGGTCTCATTTCTATTTACAGGTAGGGTGCATTGTAATCATATATAAAAATGTGTTATATTCTCACATGCACACAATGTGGCAGAATTCATTTCCCATTGCCTCCTTTCCTTCCCATCCTCCTTCCACTTTCTCCACTTCCTCTACTTTACAACTCTACTTTCTGTTCTTTTTTAAATTTTAGATCCTTTTTAATTCCTTTTTCTAGCTTGTGCATGTGACTGTGTTCTATCTTAATGCAGTATGTAAGTATTAGGATATGAGTAGGCTCTCCTCTCTATATATCTTATCATGTAAGTCTTTAGGTTGGTCACTGCTTATGAGTCTTTGTCCACTAATTTCATCATATGTTCAGGAAGAAATACTGCCCAACTTTCTGCCACTACACAATAAATATTTATCATGATCCAGTTTAAAGTGAGATTTTCCTCACTTTCATTAAAACCCTCAAGTGAGTTATCCCCAACCTCCAAAGTGCTACTTACAGTCTCTTCTGATAAATGTAGGCTTTCTCTAATGCTCCCTTTAAAGTTGTTTCATTTCCTGCTCACTGCTTGACTCTAAGCCAATGCCTACATTTTATTATACATTTTATTAAAAAAAATGTTTGTATTATGTATTAAAATACCAAAGAAAATCACATTGCTAGTTGCTTTTAGCAATAAATATTTGCCTCTCAATTTCTGATAGTCAAGGATGAAGAATTTTGTTATTTGTAGAACTCTGACTCAGAAACTAGCATGAAGTAAAAGTTGAGTTGTCAACTGAGACTCTGGTTTTATCTGAAAGCTTGGTTGTAGAGAAATAAATATCCAAGGTCATTCACATAACTGTTGGCATGCCTTGGTCTTTTGCCATGGGCTTCACTCTGCCAAGTTACTTTGCAACACAGCAGGATGAGTAGTTCAAGGGAGACCGAGGCAATAGTACAAACAAGACAGAATATACTATTACTTTTCTCATATATGCATTAGAGGAAAGTCACTAAATCCAGTCTATGCTGAAGAGGACAGGGTTACACAGAATTATGAATAGTTGTAGCCAGAAATCATTGGGGTAAATTTTGCAAGCTGCCTCCTACCAAAAAGATTTTTTTATAAATATTAGTATTCTTTCTTTGTGCCAGACAATATTTAGCATAAGAGAATATTCTTTTAGCTGTTATTTATACAAAACAAGTTTGTTGTTTTTCACTTATTGAAATAAAGAGATGCTATTATTTTCCTGTCCTAAATTATATGATATAAAAATCATAGATTTAGATAATGTAAAGCCTCTTCATTGCAGGACTGCTGAATTTCATGTATTGCATATGTGCTAATTGATATTTTATAGAGAAGTAAAGTTAGATATTTGGTAGCTGAATTATAGTTTAGATAGACCCACTGTGTACTGGGAAAATGGAAAGTAGAAATGCATTAGGAAATGACCAATTATTTTCTATTTGTTTGAAGCATCTAAACAAAATAAGTTCTACCACCATATTTTCAGCCATGTAATTGTATCACATACTTTAGTATTCAAGCATATTTCTTGACATTTTTATTCATTACAGTCCTCAAAAATCGCTTGTTGATCTCCTAAGTAACAGAAACTACATGGTATGATACTGTCTGCTAATTTAATGAATAGTCTGACATATTTTTTTGCCATCAGACTTCTGGTAAGATATATAAATAATATTTCTTGGTTCATCTTTTTTGATACTTATTAAACATATTGCCTGAGACTGATAGGGTCATTGATTACTACTATCTGGATTTGACCCTCTTGTATACATTCTAAAATTTATCAAGCATGTTGATGAGAATATCATGTGAAACAGTGCCAAGAGGTCTTAGTGAAATACAGATTTATTAGAGTTTTTTTCTTTCTCTTTATCAAAGAAGTCTGTCAACCTGTCATCTCACATGAGCAATACTTTCAAGTTGAATGAATTTGAGATAGAAAGAACAAATATGCTGCCACTTACCATTCTTTATAAAAGCTTGACTAATGCTTAATGCTGAGTATAGTGAAAGGATTGCTGACATGAACTATTCTCACCTTGTGAAATTTAATTTTTATTTTTTTTCCTTTTTCCTTAGTAGATATTAAAATAGAATATTCACCCATCAGGTATAAAATTTACAGTTCCCTAAGCAAAAGGTGGTTGCCATAAATTTTTTCCTCATTATTCTTTCTGTTCCAATATCCTGGTCACTTACATCTGTGCATTCATTATGTTTTCAGTATGACACATATTGGATTTCTTGTTTGACAGCTATGCCTGACAGATGAGGACATTCTGGAGATCACTCAAGGGCTGATGCCCTTGGGTGAGCCTGAGAGGTAGATGGCTTTCAGCTTATGGAAACTGATATATATTTTTTTAGACACCATGGAAATAATCACTTCCCTAGCTTTGTAAATAAGCTTTTTTCAGCATTGTAAAAGAAAACCTAAAAACTGATATAACATAGACTGACTCTCCATCAAGATACCTAGTATACATAGAAAAGAACAATGTTTTAATATTTTTTATTCCTCCATGTTCACACAAATTTGATGTTTTCATGGAAATCAAAACAGAAGAGTTAAAAAATTGTTCAGATTGTTAAAACTCTTATCAGAAAAATAATTTGAAAATAGTATTGGGAATAGATAACAATACATACATAGTCTTAGACTACTACCAGAATAAAATTAGGTAAATTCCTTTATTTAAGCACTTTATTTTAGATACTTTCATTTTAAACAATACTTATGAATAATTGTTATTTCAGAATAGCATAAGCCTGTCATTGATGGCTTTTATCTTTTTATGTAGTTTGATCATATTACAATAATTATTTTTCATTAAAATATTCCTGCTTCATATTTTTCCTTCATGTTCACTTTATATTTCTTCTTTGTCTCACATATGGGTAGATGTACTTGAATTTTTGTTTTCTTATGTGACCATTTTCCTAATAAAGTTCTTCAGTATAATTAAAATTATTCCATTATTATTCATTGTTTTCAATTACATATGCATTATTTCATGCACACACTCAAGGAGCTATGTTTTTTTTTCTTATTTGAAGCATCACTGTAAAAATAATTATTCAGTCTTCAAGAAGAAAATCAATAAGCTAGTGGTCAAAAATTATGAATAATTCCAATTTTTTTTGCATATAATAAAATAGTAACTGACTTTTATAAGTTCTTTTCCCATATTCTTATATGTTAAGTTTTTGTACTATGACCAAAACTCCTGATTAGAATAACTTAGAGGAGGAAGAGTTTGTTTTGGTCTTATTCAATCTATAGTGGCCAACTCCATATTCTGTTTCCAAGTTGAGGCAGAACATGGTGGAAGGGGCTGTCAGAGGGTCAGAGGAAGGTTCCTCAGCACTTGGATGTCTGAAAGTAAAATGAGAGAGAGATCTAGAAGGGGGGAGCGTTGATACAGAGGGGACAAGACATAATGCCCAGAGGCATACCCTCAGAGACCTACTTCCTTCTACCCCACTGCTTATTGTTACCATCCAGAATAGTAGTCTTTTGAAATAATTAATCTACTGATTTGGCTGTAATTCTCAAAATCATTTTACCTCTGAACAGTCCTGCATTGTGTCTTATAAGATGTTATTGGCAGACATACCCAATATTGCTATCATTTTTAGTTAGTTAATAATGAATTTATTTTATTAATTTGAAGCATCACTTGGGAAATAATTATTCAATCTTCAAACTTCCAGAGAAAATACCATATGAATAATTCTGACTTTTATGTAGACTGTGAAAATTGTACACATATTATGCATAAAAGTAAATAGGAAAATAAAAAAAAGAATATGCTGTAGAAGTTTAATAGTGGTTTTGAAGAGAATGCTGAGAGTTTTATAAGTAAACAATTATAAGAATGTGTAGTAATACCAAAAGAAATGTCCTGGACAAAAGTTTATTTTTGTTATAAATAATTCTACTAATGCTGTTAGAACTAAGAGGTATTCTTTTATTTATTAAACATGCAAATGAAAATGTGAAATATGTGAAAAACTTTTCTGATTGTCAAGGCAACAGATTGTACAGTAAAACAAGATATCATTCTGTCATGGTTTGGATAGGAGATAGCCTTCTAAAAGCTTGTATATTATCCAATTCAGCAATATTCAGAAGTGAAATAGATTGTTGTACCAGTAACCTCATCTGTGAATTAATCCATTTGATTAATTAATGGTTTGAAAGGACTGCTGCACTGGGTGGTAACGGTAAGCAGGCAGGGCCTGGATAGAGGAAGCAGTTCACTGGATGTGTTCTGATAGGGATTATACTTTGCCCCTGTATTCTTGCTCATTCTTTCTCCTTCAGTTTCTGCTTCATGTCTATCATGACCTTCTGTCTTATTATGTCTCACCTGAGGCCCACAGCTATTGAGTCAGTTGTCCATAGGTTAAAACTTTGAAACTTTGAGTCCAAAATAAACTTCCTCTTCAAAATTGTTCTTCTAAGCTACCTTGCAAACATTCTGTGCTATTAGGTTTGTAGACATTAAAGATTTTCTATGTATCTACCTAGCTAACCATCTATTAGGCAGTATCTGATACTAATGAATATGGTGATTATGAGAGAAAATATATGGAAATTAGTATGGTAATTAATTTTGAAAAGTGGTCCAGCAATGGGTATGATTAACATATAATTAAACACCCTTGTCATGTAACCTAATATTGACATAAATACAAATCCTTTGTATTTATGATTATTTAGCATATAGCTTAAGTTATTGATAAATCCATTTGGCATAATCTCATTATATCTCAATTATTTATAAGTAGTGTAGGCATTTCCAATTAATTTAATTTATTATAAAAACTCGATCAAATATATCATAACCTAACAAATTTTAAATGTACAGCATATTATAACTAACCATAGTTAAAATTATTGCAGCAGATCTCAATCTTATCATGCTGAAGTTTTATGCATTTGATTAGTAATTCCCTATTTTATAATTGATATAACTCATGGCAACCATTAGTGTATTCTCTAATTCTATGAATTTGAGTGGATTATCTATGTAAGCTACATCATGTTCTGTTCTTTTATGACTTGTTTATATCTTTGAGCATGATGTTGTCAAGGTTCATCCTTATTGCCTCCTTATAAATTGCAGAATTTTCTTCTTTTCTGAAGAATGAATATGATTCCATTGTACATATGCACTATATTTATCCATTAGTCTATGTGTGAACATTTGGATTATTTCCATATCTTGGCCAATAGAATTAATGCTGCAATGAACATGGGCATGTAGATACTTGAGTTAGTCTGGAAAATTCTCAAAAGTGTAACTGAAGGGAACTGGGGCAGTGGCTCAGCAGTTACAGTGTTGCCTGGCATGCATGAGGATGAGAGTTCACACCCCAGCGTCACATACACATTGAAGTGTTTGAACAGTGAAGGCCACATAAAAAAAACTAATTAAAATTGATTCTCTTTCTCTCTCACTGTCCCTCTCTCTTAAAAAAATATGTGCAACTGAAGAATAATGTGCTTCCACATCTTAATTTAGCAAGGAACATATAGACTGTGTTCCATAGCAGCTGTGCCATTTTACTGTTACCAAAGTGCACAAGTTCTCTAATTTCTTTTCATTCTCACCAACACTTATTGTCTGCTTTTTTCAATGATAACCATTGTGAGTTTGATTTTCCATTTCCTACAAATAAAATTAATTTTCTCTTTTGTTTTATTCAGATATTTTTGTTATTTTTCTATCTTTTTTCAATATTTATTTATTTATTTATTGCTGTTATAGCAGAACTGCCTGCCAAAGAGAACTTAGAGAAAGGAAGATTTTTTTTAGCTCATGGTTTCAGAGATTCAGGTCATACTTGTGTATGCTGGGAAAGAGCCATAACCACTGAGCCACCACTCTACTCTCTTTTATTTTGACCAAGCCTTAGACATTGGAGAAGACATTCAACCTTCATATTCATATATGCAAAAATTAGTAATAGAATTCAATACACAAATCCCCTTAAACCTCAAAATCACATTAAAAAAAAATCTTTCCTATGCATTCTGATGTTCATTTTCATGGTACTTGTAACGATAAAAGTCTACATAAATTACTTATATATCAATATTGGTTTAGTTAATTATATTAGAGTATTTAAGGTATAAAGAAGACTAAGTTGGGCCACAAATGACAGAATTATGCATGACAACAACAAAAAAAAACAAGAATAATTAAATAAAATTGAATTTTTCTCTCATGTGAATCTCTAGAAGAAGGCAGGTCTGCATGGAGATGGTACTCCACAGATGCAATAATCCAGACTCCTTTTCTCTTACCAATTCTCAGGGCAAAAAGATCCCTTTTGAAGGTTACACCATGACCCAAGATAGAATTCCCAGCATCAGACAAAATTTCTGCATTTTACCAGGATGGAAAAAAGGAGGATAAAGGTATGACTCTTGGATCTCTCCTTGTTCTATAATTTTTATGTTAGATCAACTTTATAGCTTCAGAAACATTGTGAAACTGCCTATATCCCATACCCCTGATATCCCCTGTTAATGAAATCTTATATTATGACATATGACATTAATCTGTTACATATAATGAGTCCATAATAATTCACCCCTATTAGCTAAAGAATATAATTCATTCAGATTTTATGAGCTTTTACCCCATTATTATTATTATTATTATTATTATTTTCTGTTTCTAAATCCTCTCCAGGATGCCACATTAAATTTTGTCCTATGTCACTTTGAGGTGATTTTTGGTTGTAACAGTTGCTAAGACTTTCCTTATTTTTGATGATAATGACAGTTTTGTGGAGTACTAGCGAGGTGTTTGGGAGAATGCCCCTCATTGTGACTTGACTCAAGCTTGTCTCATTATTAGATTGAAACTACAGATTAGGAAAGAAATAATAAAGTGTCATTTTAATCAGATTTATGTCAAGAGTACACACAATCAAAAAGACTTACCAGTGTTCATGTTCACCTTGATCACCTGGCTGGGCAGGGCTTATTAAGTATCTCCACTGTCAACCGTCAAGGTTTTTTTTTTTTTTTTTTTTAATCATACTCTAGAAGGAAATCGCTATATGGAGGGCACTGCTTTACTCAAGTTTCCCTAAAGATACAGAACAAATCTCTTTATGTCTTTCTCTCTGTCTCCCTCATCTATCTCTAACTAATATATACATCTGTATACACAGAGAAAAGAGGGGAAGTAGAAAGCTTTAGGATCTGGCAAATCTAAAATCTATATGGCAAGAGGGCAGGCTGAAAATCAGGTGAAAGTCAGTATTACAGAGTTGAGTTCAAAACGTGCAACAAAGCCGGAAACTCAGCCAGGGTTTCTATTGTGCAGTTTTCAGACTGAATTTCTTCTTTGTCAAGAAACTTGTTTATTCCTTAAAACCATCAACTGATTGGGTGAAATACGCCTGTACAGTGGAGGGTAAACTGCATTACTCAAAGTCTAGTGATTCTAGCACATTGGTTTTTTGGTTTTCTTTTTCTTTCTTTCTTTAATTAATTTTTGGTACTGGGGATTTACCCAGGGGTGCTTAACCACTAAGCCACATCTACACACCCTCCCCGCTACATACTTTTTTTAATTTTTAATTTTTTTAAAAATTTTGAGACACAGTCTCACTAAGAGGCTTAGGGCCTCACAAAATTGCTGAGTCTGGCATTGAACTTGCAGTCCTCCTGCCTCAGCCTCCTGAGCCCCTGGGATTACAGGGGTAAGCCACTGCACATGGTTAAATCACATTTGGTTTTTAATTTAAATTCTTTGTTGGTTCATTTTTAGGCATACATGACATATTATATGATGACGTAATTATAGAATATTGAGCTTAACTTGTTCTAATTGTCTCCAGTTTTTCCCTTCTTCCTTCCTCCCATACCATTTTTTTAAATATATATACATGACAATAGAATATACTTGGAATATACTTGTTTTAACTCAGTAGTTCCAAGTATTTCCCCTTCTCCTCGCTCCCTCTGACCCCCTTTTCTTTTTATATATACTTGGCAATAGAATAAAATTGACATTTTTATTAAAGCATGTGGTAAAACTTATTTTAATTCAGTCCCCAGTATTTCCCCTCCCCCTAGTTCTCTTCCCACTACAATACTGATCTTTCTTTTTTCTCAAGAAATTTAGTTATTTTACATTAAAAAATGCATCCAATGAAAAAATATGTATACTTAGGATTAGATTTACTCCCCTAGATCCCACCCTTTTCTACCATCTTTACCCCTCCTCCCACCCCCTCATCTCTCCTTCCGGATACATCTCTATGAATGCCCTAGGTTATGTTGCTACACCTTTGCTGGGTCTAATACATGACAGTTATTAGAGGCCTGGGTCTAGCTCCAGCCTCCTAGATGAGTGAAGACATTTGACCCTTGACTCTGGATTAGGCTAACTTTACTCAACATGATTTCTTCCATTGCCATCCATTTACCTTCAAAGGCTGCAATATCATTGTTTTTAATTGCTGAGTAGAACTCCATGGTATACATATACCACAGTTTTCAGATCCATTCATCCAGTACTTACTAATTTTTTTTTTAATTTTAGTGACTAGTTGATATACATTTTCATGACAGTTTATGTTATGTTCATATATGAACATGAGAGAATTAGGTCTGATTCATTCCACTAACTTTCCCTACCTCATTCCTCCCTCCTCTATTTCCTTCCCTTTTGTATATCACATTCTTAAAAGTGCCTTCATAGGGTTTAGAGTGGTGGCTCAGTGGTATAGAGCACTTGCCTGGCATGCACAAGGTCCTAGGTTCAAGCCCCAGTACATATACACAACTAAGTGGAAGAAAAACAAAAAACGGATGAAAAAAATAAAATTGAATAAAGAAAGAAGTACCCTCACAGCTAGTTTTGGACTGGTGATTGACCATGGTGAATATGAAATAAACAATCACATCTTCCTGTCAGCAGTGTAAAGTATGCCACATCTTTAAATGGGTTGTCTCCTGTTATTTGAAACTCTTTGGACAGGAGGTTTGCTTTTTCATCTATTTATTAACATGTTTAGCTATTGATTTATATCAGTATGGTCCCATAGATAAAAAGATGTGTATTTTATACTTTGGGCTATAAATGATTACTAATTTATTTACATATGTTTTGGTTGAATTGTTCCAGTTTTGTCCATTAAGAGATTTTTTTGACTTGTGCCTCTTTTTGACATACCATTATTACTCTCTGTGTGTGTGTGTGTGTGTGTGTGTGTGTGTGTGTGTGTGTGTATTTGAGCACATTGTAGGTGATGAATTATCTTCTGGACCAGAAAATTGGGGGCAGGGGTCAACCAGGACAAATGGCATGAGCAACCCTAAGAAAAGAGCAGTTGAAAAAGGAGAGTCCTGTTGTAACCTTACAGAGCACATGGTGTGCATTCTGTAAAGACTAGATTTAGGAATACTTTGCATGCTGTTAGTGATGTCAGGAGGAGGCTGGGAGTTGTGGTTTGCACAGCAAGAGCTCAAAAATTGAGTTTAATATATTACTCTGCTCCAAGAAAAATAGTAAAGATGGTGTATGCATTTGTGTAGGATGGAGTTGTTTTGTCTTATAATTTTATTTTACGGTAATGAGTAATCTTCCGGATTTTAAACCCTGAATTTTTTGAGCAGTTGTGGCCATGATTGCAATATTTCTAAGGAAATAAAATGGAGAAGATATATTTCTAGACAAAGGCATATTGAGAACAAACAGGTTTACCCCAACACTCTCTAGTAGGAATATTCTGTTGCAGGGAAGGCTTGACGATTTCTTTTGCAACTCTAATCTATTTCTTGGAATAGAAGTTAGCTGGATCACTTGCTTGTACTCTTTTCTTCTTCTAATTCCATACTGCAAACATTCTTTGATAATTTGACTTCAGAAAGAGAAAATTAAGGTGTAATGTCATACAACCTAAGGGATTTGTAGAGATGTATTGGGAAGGATGGGGAGGGATAAGGGTGGGTAATTGGGGGAGGGGCTCTTGGGGGTAAATCTAATTTTCGGAATTTATATATGCATCATATTATTTCATTAGAAGCTTGTTTGTTTAACAAATGAATTCTGAATAAAATGAAAAAAAAAGAGAGATGAAACAAATGAATGAAACCAGAAATGAAAGAGAACTCTCCCCGAACATACCTTCATACACCAATCCAATTAAATCACTGGCCAGGCCAGGATTTTGGTTATGTTGCCAAGATTTCTGCTCTTTCTTATCATGAAATATCTAGCAAGCAATGGTAAAGCAAACTTAATTTCCCACACAGATCGAAAGAACCATCTCTAAGTACATTTATGATATTTTTTTAATTTTTTATTTTTGAACAACCATAAAACCATACAAGTTTTTAACAAAGTAATATAAAATGTGTATATAATCTGGATATTGCAATTACCCCCAGGAGTACCCCCCCCCAATTACCCTCCCTTATCCCGCACTTCCCCTTTCCACAATATCTCTAAAAATAGTATTAGGTTGTAAAACGTTATTTCTTATCTGGATTTAACACATGCTAATAGACCAACTTTCTCACTGTTCAGGGTCTAGTCCCTACCTCCACAGATGAGTGGAGACAATTGACCCTTAGTTCTCTGGGTTAAGCTGATTTTACTCATCATGATCTCTTCCATAGCCATCCATTTACCTTCAAAGGCTGCAATATCATTGTTTCTAATTGCTGACATTTATGATATTTTAATGCCAAATTAAACTTGTTCCATCAAGTAAATTTTCTGCTACCCTGTTGCAGTCAAAGTGTTGGAGCTAAAGATCTTGAAATGCTAACACTATGTAAGAGAAGGAACTTTCTGCCTGGATCATAAAAAACAAAAAAACAAAAAAAAAAAAAACAATTTAGTTATACAGGTGGTTTGCCGACAATATATTGAGCACTATGTTTTTACCTTACAGTAAAATTTCTGAGATTATTCATTAATATTCGTGTCACTGTTATCGCTTTTGGAAAAGGCACTTTTGCAAAATAAATGTTTAAAGAAATCTATTAGGCGTTTACTAATAATGGGACCTTGTTAATACCTTAACAGCCTGATTGACTGTGGCCATAAAATTTCATCACTCGGTGTTGCCATGTCTAATTTAAACTTAGTAGCCACATAAATAGGATTCAAAAGCAATAGCTTAACAATCTTGACATATTGATATGACTCTGGACAAATCAGGCTTGAAATATATTAATACAAATTACATTTCCCACAGTGATATCTTGCTTTATTTTGTCACCATTATTTCTCAAGGCTCTGCAGTGCATAAAATACTATTATGATATATTGAGCAATGAAAGTCAGGATCAGTCAACATTCTCACAACACCTAGAAGAAAAGACTGAAAGAGAAAAATAATAAATGAATCTCATAAAGAACTGAACAGGATTCTATATATGCTTTACTTTTTTTGTTAAAACATCATGTTAGTTTACAGGATTCCAATGTGTGAATCTGTAAAAATCACACCTTCTGGATATAGGAAATAGCACACAAAAAAAGCAACATCTTTTAACAGATTAATTAGAATGAGGCACAAAGTGGGCTTGGTTAATGAGGCTTTCCACTGGCTTACCCGTTACACTGCTCAAAACTATCCCAATTTTACAGAGTAGTTAAAACTGTGAAACACTAAATATGGCAAAACAGGTCCTATTATATAAATTTATTTCTGCTGCATCTTAGGTTAATAATTCAACACTGAACTGTCAAATGCAAAAATTAAAAGCAAAAAATTGATATTTTACAACTATTGCAATTTAGAATTATTATAAAATATCAACTACTTAGCAAATTTCAACTGATTTAATGATTGTGTTTGCCATGTAATATGAGAAACTCAATTTAATGTCAAAATGCAAAACATTTTTACAAAATTGGAAAAACTATTTGAATTTGCAATTTCTAAGGTTATATTTTCTCCCATCAGAATATAAGCTGTTGTTGTATTAAACTCTGTAAATTGAATATTTAGTATGTGAAGTTTCAAGTTATGCATAAAAGTAATGGAATTATAAGTTCAGAATATTTCTGCCTTCTGTAGAAGATATAATTAATTGAATGAATTTAAGGAGCAAAATAAATTGTCACAATTAAGTGATTGATTTTTCAGAAAACTTCTGAATTAAACATTCACTAATATATTTTTCTCTAAAGAGGAAAGGTGAATTCTCTTCCCCTTCTGTGGACTGGAGGCAATGACTGATTTCTAATGCAAATGCTTCTTTTCAAACTGTAAAAAAATAACTTGGTTTATTTCTATATTCTTATAAATTTTAAAAAGTAAAGTCCTCATTTAGAAAAATAAATGGATTTATGTATAAAAATTCATTTCTGTAAATTTTACCTTTTAAAATTATCAGTTTTACTGTCATGTCTCCATTAAATACCAAAATTATACTTTCGCCAATTTAATAATACCTTTTATGAAGATAGAATGATCCACATTTAAACCAGGAAAATGTCAGAAATGTCATAAAAACTGTTATGAAATGATAAAAATTTATCATAAAGAATAGTTTTTACAATTTATTTTTATTTTTTAGATAAGTGGTGTTTATTAAAAAAATTCCAACAAATAAATAAAACATAAAATATAGTATCAGAAAATCAACATTTGGCAACCACACAATGAGTAATTAATATAGGCACTATGCATCTGTTTAAATAATTTAAAAATGATAACATGGCTTCTCATACAAGACCCATAGTTTCTCCAGAGGTATCGAACCTGTTTCTAATCTAGTTTGTCTCAGATGTCACTAGTAGGAAGCAGGACAGAGGAACTTACTGAACTGTATCAAGAGTATTCAAGTAACAAAATCTAGACGGAGGGTCCAGCCACAATGCTTATGAGCAAAGAAAGGGATGAAGGAGGAACATGGAGATTAGAAAATGCATGAAGAGGGGATGGAGCATTTGCTCAGTGGTTATAGACTTGCCTGGCATGCAAGAGGACGTGGGTTCCAACTCCAGCACCACGTACAAAATGACATGTTGGAGCAAAGAAACCCAAATGAAAACTAAATAAAATCGATTCTCTTTCTCTCTCACTGTTCCTCTCTCGTAAAAAAAAATACATGAAAGATGTATAGTTTTACTAGACAAGAGTATAATATAGAGTCTATGGGTACACATTTGGGTGACAAAATCATAATAAGAAAAATCCAAGGAAATGCTCACTATAAAAGTGAGGATGGGAAAAACAAAATAAATTACCTAATTAAAAAGTGAGGATTGTGCTATTTTATGTCAAGAGGGAAAATTGTGATTGGAATGTGTTCCATAGAAGGGGCTTCCAGAGTAGCTAACAAATTTCTTTTTATCTATTTTTTTTTTGTACATGCATTGCTCACCTTAAAGTAATCCATTAAACGACATATTTGGTTGGTATGTCCTACTATGGTGCTATGGTGTTTTGTTGTATAATAATTTTTTAATTTCTTTTTTTTAATTTGTTCAAGATAGTCTTACATTTAGGAGGGAATGGTTGCTAAACAATCATGAACATATGCATAGTGACAGAGCATCCACTTTATTTTTAAAGGAGATAAACTTACAAAAATATTTGAAAGATAAATAACTACATTAAAACTGAATATAAAATAATATTTCTTAATTTAAATACCTTTTTTGACAATGATGTAGTCAACTTTTAGAAAGTGGTATTCAAAGTTGCTTCTTTTATGTAGTAGATATTTTGGAAGAGGTTTGTGTATATATATATACATATAGAAATATATATGCTTACATAATTAAGTGTATATGTATATGTGAGTATAGATACGTGTATATCTATAAAACATCATATATTTTTGGATCCTCTAAGATTTAAATTTTATTTTGTTATAAAATGTTGATAAATTTATGCAATGAACCAGACAAAACTATTTCCAGCTTTTTAAGCATATGCACTCTGAGTAACCACTCCAATACTTTAGTGTCATCTTTTGGCTGTTAATTATAGTGCGATCATCTCTTTCATGGGATTATTTTGAGTAGTAGTTATTTTGAATGATTTCTCATAAGATACCTGATACATGAATAAAATCATATTGGGTACACAATATATTATAAATTACATTGGACTATGTTAGTGTTTTAGGGTTTTTCCTATTTATTAAATCCATCACTGAAATACCTGATGCAAGTTCCTCAAGCATAATTTTAATGATTCAGTAAGAAAGAGTCATTTCATTATAATGCTTTACTTCAAATAAAATTTGGCAAATAAACTCCAGAACTGAGACTACAGTTTCATGAAACTTTTACAAGGAGATGTAAAATAAAGTAGTAAGGAAATCTTTTTAAAAGAAAATTTCGAAATGCTAGAGGTAAAAGAAACAATGTAACTAAAAAGAAAATCATCATTAGAAGGTCATATCCACAATGCTTATAACTGAGATCTACTTTTAACAAGTTTGATTTTTAAGGCACACACAGACTCAAAGTATCTCCTCCCAAGAATGCATTACTTATTGTGTTGGTTTAAAAATAAATTATAAATTCACTAATGTATTTTTCTCTAAAAGGGAAAGGTAAATTCTCTTACCCTTGTGTGTACTGAAATCAATGACTAATTTCTAATGGAGAGGGTAAAGGGAATAGTAGTAACTTCATGTAGAATTTTGGCAGAAACTACCTTACCTAAGTAATCATTGTGGACATCATCAGTACAAAGTCAGGATACTGTAATATAAGCTTGATATTATGAGAATGGAATATTGACTTAACTATGCCTCTCAAAAATCGAAACCACCAGCACATAACAAGAAAACATGAGACAATTGCAAATCTAGCAACATTCTATGGGATTTCTGACCACAATCAGATTTTCAAATGGCCAAGCTCATGAAATACATGGAAATTCTCATACTGTCACTAAGAAAAAAGGATAAGGGAACATGTTGATAATATGCAATATGGTTATCTGTATGTGATCTTGGAAGAGAAAAAAGTAGGCAAAGACTTTCTCAACAGGTCTCCGAAAGTGAAGGAAGTAAAGTCAAAAATCAATGAATGGGATGCCATAAAGCTAAAAAGCTTTTGTACTGCCAAGGAAACAATCAAAAGAGTCAAGAGGTTTCCTACAGAAATGGAGAGTATCATGGACTATGATTCCTCAGACAAGGGTCTCATATCCAGAATCTATAAAATCCTCAAAAATGTCAGCTACAAAAACACCAACAGCCCAAT
>PVKS010023090.1:0-32835 GCA_004027875.1 Aplodontia rufa
CCATTTTAAAATTATATAGAAAGTATTTTTTATTTTTAATGAGATCTGCTCGCAAGAGAAATGGTTTTACCAGAGCCCAGCCTAATGGTGTTTTGCCACTGCCTAATCAATCTAGGGAAGAGAAATATCCAACTCCAACAGCCTTCATTCTTCCTATCTCTCTTAAAGAAAAAAACAAAATTGAGAAGCAATTATGAAGATAGTAGCTCACCAAAAGACTGAGAACTAACTAACTCTATAAAATGTTTTTCCTTCTTTCTCTGTGCCTCACCACCACCAATAGGGCTACCATACAATAAAGATGTAATACAAATGAAAGAACTATGTATCTCAGAGAATATTTAAGAATTCCCTAGAAAATTAAGCAAAACTAGCAAAATCAAGGGCACCAAAGGAAAGTTTTGCCTCTGACACCTACAGCTACAGCAAACAGTAGACACAGCCTAATCCTAGGCTGTTAAACATAAAATCTCACACTAAAGGCCTATGTACTTCAGGTTTTTTTCCTGATTTGTTTAACTTTGTTTCAACTTGGCTAGGCCATGGTACTCATAGTATCCTGTCTATATGTTGTGAACAAAATATTTTTTAAATGTGATTAACATTTAAATTAGTGACCTTTGAGTAAACAAGATTACCCTCCATAATATGTGTTGATCATATCCATTCAACTTAA
Source organism: Aplodontia rufa (assembly GCA_004027875.1). Classification (NCBI taxonomy): domain Eukaryota; kingdom Metazoa; phylum Chordata; class Mammalia; order Rodentia; family Aplodontiidae; genus Aplodontia; species Aplodontia rufa. The sequence goes on from PVKS010023090.1 coordinate 677, forward strand.
TGACTAAAAAGTGTCTGTGGTCCCTGAAGGAAGAAGGAATAGTACCTCCATGCTCCCTTAAAATTTATGGTACAAAATCAACAATTTACTAGGCTTCTATTCTACCAGCCTGCCCTGTAGAATTCAAACTTGTTACCCTACAACATACTGACCATACTGACCCTACAATTATATGAGTCAATGACTTAAGTGTCTCTTAGCAAAGGAGAAAATATATTGTCATTTACAAAAATCAATATATTTTTTAACATTTTATTTGGCTATTACTATTATTCTTTTTTTAAGAGAGAGGGATTGTGTGTGTGTGTGTGTGTGAGAGAGAGAGAGAGAGAAAGAGAGAGAGAGAGAGAGAAAGAAAGAGAGAAAGAGAGAGAGAGAGAGAGAGAGAGAGGGAGGGAGGGAGGAAGGAAGAGGGAAACAATTTTATTTAGTTTTTCACATGTCTTTCATTGCCCTGAGACTTTGTTGTGTACACGGTGCTGGGGTTTGAACTCACGTACTTGTGCATTCCAGGCATGCGCTACAACTGCTTAGCCACTGCTCCAGTCCCCCAAAACCAATATATTTTTAATAGAATGCTATAGATTCTATAGCAAACTAAAGAATGTTCACTGAAGCATTGCAAACTTAATGTCAAAGAATATTAAAAAGAATACTAAAACTCAAAACAACCAAAAGTGTTATTTTTTTAAATGTTATCTTTATAGTACCAATTATGATGTGTTCCATATGGAAAATACAATTTTTGTTATTGTTTGGATATGAGGTGTCCCCCAAAAGCTGTGGTTAATGCAGGAATATTCAGAGGTAAAAAGATTAGACTATGAAAGTTGTCACCTAATTGGTCCATCCTAATTTCAATGGACTGCCTGGGTGGTAACTATAGGCAGATGGGGTATTGATGGGGGAAGTGGGTCACTGGGGGCATTCCCTGGAAGGTTACATCTTCCCTATGTCCACCCTGCCTCCTGCTCCCTACTTCGGGACTCTACCATGAGCTGAGCAGCTCTCCTCTGCTGGGCCCTTCTTCCATGATATGCTACCTTACCTGGGTCTACAGCTGGAGTCAGCCATCTAACCATAAGCCTCAAATAAACTTTTCCTCCTCTTAGTTGTTCTTGTCAGGTATTTTAGTCACAGTGACAGAAAAGCTAACTAAAACAATTCTGGTAAAGGTATAAATTTCAAATTAATGTGTCACACTGTCATGCTATATTCCATTATATAAAGAATTTTATATGGATGTAAGAAATGGAAAAACAATTGAACCTCTTATTGAAGTAGTTTCAACTTTTAGTATTTTAATAAAACAATTTTACAATAATAACCAACTTTAACTCCAAGTTCTCATGACACTTTGTTAGGAAAGAAAGCAGATGCAAAAGTCAGCGTGGCTGCCAAAAGCTATGCAGTTTAACCCAGAAAAATTATTTCACTGTTTTTTTTAATATACTGAATATACAATTACACATAATTTTACGATCATGTATAACTAAATTGTATAACTTACTGATTATATGTAAAATATAGGATTTCACTAATTCAGAAATGCAGTTTTCAAAAGATGCTCATCCCAGTTGTTGTTTATCCTTTCTACAAATAATCTATGTGTAAATTTGTAAGTTTCAGAAGTGAGTGATAAAGCTAATAACAAAGGGCAAAGTTCAATAAAATAATAAATAATAGGTAGATACTATTATAAAACTTTCACATTACCTGAACAGTTTAAACAAATAAATATTTTAGCCTATTAATTCAGAAAAAAAGAGGCTGTAAGCATAGTATAATAATGACAAATAGACTAACTATAGTGATTTCAGTAACAGTACTGGTTTAACAAAACAACCTGGCTATTTTTAATGAACTTTACTGCAAATGAAAATAATAGTTTTAAAGATCTACTGTAAAAGCAAATACAATGATTTTTTTAATACATTGATTCTTTTTTTTTTTTCAGGGCTGAGGATCGAACTTGAGGCCTTGCGCGAGCTAGGCAAGCGCTCTGCCACTGAGCTAAATCCCCAACCCCTACATTGATTCTTAATATTTTATTATAACACCAACCTGTTCCAATTCTTGTATTTTAGCATCCTTGACTTGCAGAATTTCTAGAACTTTTCTATCTTTAGCTTCTGATTTTTGTTTTTCTCTGGAAAGAAAAACAGAGAACTTATTAGTCATATTTGCTAACTAGTCCTTTAAGTGTTCACATCCTGAATGATTTCTCACTTGAAGATATGGGAAATTAAATTATCTTGGGTTGACAGCCCTTTTAGAATTAATCAGAAACCATATGGCAACTGATGGCAACTTACAACTGCTGACAACTAAGACAACTTCATATTAAAAGAACAATTTCCTTTCCAGATTCAGGTATATGATAAAAATTACGTAAAACACAGTTTAACCTTGAACACAATTACTGAAAGGTCATCACACTTAAATTAACTAATAAAAAGTAAATATATTGATGAAAATATATGTATTTTCTATACATAATTAGGTTAAGGATAAAATATTACCATTTTAAATTAAGAGTTTCAGAAGGAGGAGTCAGATTATCAATATTCCAGGACTAGAAGTTTTGGATGTCTGACACCTTCCTATACATTCCTAGTCTGGTTTATTTATTCACTAAATAAACCAAATAGTAGGTAAAATCAAAGCATTGTCTTCTGGGAAACATGTAATGCATGTAATAATGATAATATTTTAAAAATAGTTTTAAATAGCAAAAGGAAGAAAAGGAAAAGCAAGGAACAAAGGTCTGATTTGATTATACAATCAGGCTAACACTGTTTAATTTATATTGCAAATAGGAAAAATCTACTGGACACAGATTCATAATTCTAAGAAGAACTTTACCAGTAGGTAAAGCAAATAGGAATCTGTGCCTAAATCACCCTGCATCACAGAATTTACTGATAAGTAGGAAGGAAAAGAAAGAGACACTGCTACATCTCTGAGGATCACAAACTGAGCAGAAATACAAGGCTATAAAAAGGGATCAAGATACTATTTGCCATCCTCCAGGTCATATGTGGGCTGAAGTGGAAAGGACTTTGGTTTCTAGAGATTATGAAAAATAAACTGCCTTCCTCATATGTAGATCCACATTTCATGGGGCTTAGAAGGCCATATATTATCCCCAGTGACCTATTTGTTCTCAGCTACCATTCAATTATCCACTCTACTACAAATATACTTTTCTTTGCTATTCTTAGAATATACCAATTACAGTAGTTTCTCTGGTGCCCTTTATCAGTGAAATGGTAATACAGAGGATAGTTTTCCTTTTTGTTTTTGTTTTTTGGTACTGGGGATTGAACCAAAGGGCACTTAACCAGAGACACATCCCCAGCTCATTTTATTTTTTATTTTGAGACAGGTCACTGGTAAGTTGCTTAGAGTAGTGCTAAGTTGCTGAGGCTAGCTTTGAACTTGTGATCCTCCAACTTCAGCCTCTTGAGTCACTGAGATTACAGGCGTGTGCTATCGTGCCTGGTCAGAGGATAGTTTTGAGCCAAGAAATAACATATTATAAGTTAAGTTTATGAATATCATACTGGCTAGATGGGTTGAGGATGAAAACAGATCTTATGGCTCAAGGATGAAAACAAAAGAACACAAGGAAAACAACTGCAATGCCCCAATGAAACAAAACAAGTGAAATAGACAAGACAGTAAGTGGGGTGATATCGAAAAGTGATAAAACTCTAGATGTTTTGAAGATACAGCTAACAGCACTTCTTTGTGCATTACATTTAAAATGTAGAAGAAACAAAAAGTCGAGAATGTCTCCAAGGCTTTTGCCTAAGCAACTAGTTTAAATACAGAGCAGGAATTAGGTGGACACTAGGATTTTTGGTTTGTACATTTTAAGTTTGAGATCCTTTAATTAACATCCAAGACTGGTAAGCAGTGTGATTAAAAAAAAAAAAAAGTCAGGAATCAGAAAAGAAGGAAAGGGTAGAGGCAATACTTTAGGAATCATCCAAATATAGGTTAGACTATAACAGTAGAAGGGTAGAGTGTGATTTTGAACAAATAAATCTGACCATTGCGTACTGGAGCACTCCAGCACTTACAGATTAGTAAGATGAGGGGGAAAAATTCAGTAAATGATACTAAGATGACATATAAGGCAATCAAGATAGCAAGTCAATAAAGTATTTTTAGAAGGAATGATCAACTGTGTTAAATGCGACAGACACATTAAAGAAGTTAAAAAATGAAAATTGACTCCCTATTTAACAATATTAAAGTCCCTGTACTCATAACAATAATTGTTTTAGGAGAATGATGGGTATGAAAACTTAACTGGAGTTAGTTCAAGATGCAGGGGGGGAAATGAAGATAGTTAAAACCCCTCTTCAGTGGAATCTTGCTATTAAAAAAGCAAAAAAATGAAATAATAGTTCAAGGGAAATACGAGATCAAAATAGAGGGTTGGTTTTTTTTCTTTTTCTTTTTTTTTTTTTTCTTTTTCTTTTTTTTGCTTGGGAGATAGGAACCACATATGTAGGATAACAGGAGAGATTCAGACAGTGACAAATGCAGTCTACTTGGACTTAGATGGGAATATAAACAGTTCTTACCATGAAATAAAAAGAATATAAGTATAGATTTGGATATGTTGGTAGCTGTGGTTATTGGAAGGAGTGAATGTTCTCTCTCTCCCAGAAGAATGGTTTTCTCAGTGGACTAGGAAGTAAATGTATCCAACAGTTTAAAGTGAAAACAGAAAAAGAAGTGTTGGAAGCCAAGAAGAAAGGAAGAATAAAATATTTTAGGATACTGGGGTAGTCATTAGGCTAAGAAAATGTAGGAGACCATCAGAGGCAATACTAAGAACTACTTCACCACAATGTTTTTTGGGGTTTTTTTGTTTATTTGTTTGTTTTATGTTTTGTTTTCCTTTGTTTGTACTAGGGATTGAACCCAGGGGTGCTTAACCTCTAAGCTACATTCCCAGCCCTTTTCATTATTGTTAACTGAAATAAGATCTCACTATGTTGCTTAAGGTCTTGCTAAGTTGCTGAAGCCAGTATAGAACTTGTGATCCTGCCTCAGCCTCCCAAATCACTGGGAGTACAGGTATGTACCATGGTGCCTGGCTTATAGTCTTCCTAATCCACTCTTCCATCATAAATCTATAATCCCCATGGTATTAACACCAATTTTGGTGTTTCTTTTAAAAGAGATAAAAGTAAAAGTAGAATACATACCACAAAAGCATTATTACATCATCCAAAGGAATTTGAAATTAAGAATTATTTTCTGTGACAGAAGTACGTCCAAGATAACACACTCACTGTCCAACCAGTGGTTCTCAAACTACAAATTACCAGAGCAGTAGCAATAGCATCACCTAAGTCAGACATACAAGTTCTTCATCTCACCCCAGATTCACTAAATGAGGAACTCTGAGGGGAAGTAGCCCAGCAACCTTTTTGTTAAAAGGTGCCCTAGATTGAACATTTGCAACTCCCCCAAAATTTATAATCCCCAAAGAGTATTTGGGAGGCAACTAGGTTAAGAAGGCAGGTTCTCCATGAATGATTAAGAACCCTTAAGAGAAGGAACACTAAAGAGATGATCTCTTTTTTCACCATATGAAGATACAGCAAGAAGGCAGACATTTTCAAGAGAGCTCTCACCAGGAACCAAATCAGCTGGCACCTTAATTTTGGACTTCCCAGCCTCCAAAACTATACGAAATAATTGTCATTTAAGAAACCCATTCTCTGGTATTTTGTTACAGAAGCCAGACCAAGATACAAGGCCTCAAGTGATCATGATGTACAAGAATATCTGAGAGTACAACTCACTCATATGTCGATAGACTGTGAATGATCCAGTACTGCAAACACAAATAACAAATTAAATATAAATATCAAATAGAATATAAACTTTAAAAATAAACCTCAGTGATATTTTATAATTGAAAAACTCTAACATTTACTATGATATTTAGATTTTGAACTGAAAAAAAATAATCACCACTCAAAATCTTCATGGAAATTTGTCTAGCAGCTCCTTCTGGTGGTATAGGATATCTAACATTTTCATAACAGGAAAATGCTCCCAAAAGAAAACTGCTACAACATGAATAAATACCTTTTACTTGGAAAATTAGATGAAAAAAGGTTGTTTCAAGTTTAAAACATCATCAACCTATCTGGAAAATTCAATTAAGACATATTCTATATATATACAGAAGATATTTAAACAAAAGTTTTTCACAAGTCTTTTTTCAAAAAAAAAAAAAGACACTGTCAAGAAGTTGATGATGATCAATGACTGAAACAAACTCCTGTTTAGCTAATTAGAACCACTGATGTGCAATAATGATGTGAGCTAAGAATATTTACAGACTTCTTTAGGATGAAAAATGAAGTGAAGAATGGCTGTCAAACATATACAAGTTTAAAGCTCCAATCACTTTTCCCAAGAGTACTAACCATTTAAACATTTAACATTGCCATCCTTGGCCAAATGAATTACCACACTAACTTTGTGCCATTTTTCCAAACTCAAAAACCTGAAAAATTATTCTAAATCATTAAGAAACAAAATTTTATTGTTATAGACCACACCATATATTATACAATATGACAGGATCATATTTTCTGGGTTTGAGCCCATTTTTAATGAGATGTCAAAATGAAACATTAGAGTCTAAAATAAACATTTAACTATAAATGGGATAATGATATTGGTATGAATTAGAAAACAAAGAAAATAGAAAAGCAAATCTTACTGAAGCTTATTCTTCTTAATTAACAGATAGTAATGCACAAAACAAAGCTCATTGGACTGTTTTCTTTGAGTACAGTATTAATTAAAATGAAGATTTTATGCTTATTATTGGCTTCTGTTTTTAAAACATTCCTAATTTGTAATAAATTAAAACAGTAGGACTAATAAAATGGAAATTTAGGGAAATGAAAAGTATATTATCATCAAATGCTTTATCCTTTTATTCATGAAGTATTTTATAATAACTTTCCTGTTTTGAATATGTATAATGAATTATCACTGTGGTATCTAGAATAATGCACATAAACTTGAAAAAAGATTATAAAAACATTTTACAGACACAGATTAGTCCAAGTAACAGACCATTCTGGGGGGAAAAACAATAAAACTCTAAATAAAAACAATGCAAATAATTCTAATACATATAAAATTTTTATATAAAATACAGGTTTATATCTACTTAATATACATAGTATGCATTTGTACAGAAATTAGTCTTTATTTTAAAATCCAGAATTTAGATCTATTATTTTTTATTTTTAAGATAAAATAAATATTTAAAACTATATCTGAAAGTCAAAATTTGAGTTAAAGGAATCAGCTTCACACATGCAAACTGACATTTTTTTCCCTTGTTACATCAGGTAGGTTCAGACTAACACACAAAATGAAATTAGACTTTGGATCTATAAATTATGTCATACTGATGAATATTTTCAGAAAAATGTAATAATTTAATAGAAAATAACTATTTAGATTTAATATATTATTAAATAATACCATTGAATACTCTGATATAACAATTTCTAAAAACAGCAAGTTGAATTTGAAAGCATAACATTTTGTTTTATATTTAGAAATTAAATGACTATTTCCTAATTTTCCTGTTTTTCTAACTACATAGCCAGATATTTCTACATATATCCAGCATTTCTTATGTAGAACATTCATAAAAGTTAGAAAAGATTATATATTATATGATTTTATAATTTTGCAAATATTTTTCACACAGAATCTATATCTCTTACAGTGTTCAAAAATATCAGCATTTCTGAACAGACTGTTTTAACATCTGCACATCACCAGGGTTGCCCCCAAGGATTTTTAAATGATGCCTGCCTGTGCTGAATAAAGTGCTAACTTGCACCTTGCATTTCATACTGTGTCCTGAGCAGCAATCCAGTTGGTATAACACCAGCTGAATTCCCACAGGCCACAGTTCACTCAGGCTTGACTGCAATTATCATGTCAATATTTTGTGCTCCAATATGCAGATATGCACACATGCAAGCAGCATAATACTTCCATCTCCATGAAATGTTGACTTATGTTCAATGTTTTGGGAATGTTTAATGAAACTAGAATACACTTCCATTAAATGAAGACAATTATGATTATTTTACTTTGAAACAAAAGGTATTATTTCTTTATTGCTTTCTGCCATGCATTAAAAGGCTAAATTTTTAAAGTAACTATGCTTCACTACTAATTTTCAAAATTCTTTAATTCAAAGGTCTTCACAAATGTTAAAGACTATCAAGCTTTTTGCACCTACGGTAAAAGTTCAAATGCATTTGTTCACACTGTACTGCATGTTCTCTCACCTTGAACACTAGAGTAATTCCTATTAAATATCTTTCTGTTAGTACCCATGACCATCCATCCATATCTGTGCCTGGGCATTCATGGTTGTTGCAACAAGAAAAAAGCTCAGCAAAAATATATTTACACCCTGAGTAGAATAGCCTAGCAGCAATGCTGCCAGATGGCAGAATTCTGGCAGCTACACTTCTGGGGTCTCCAACCAGTCATGCTGCTACCATGCTCCAAAATGCAACATTTTTGCAGGCTGTGTTGGCTTCATACACATGGGACAGAGTTCAACCATATAGCAGCTGTGCAGCCCATGTGTTTAGGAGTCTAATGGAGTGGTAGAGAGGTTTTCCCAATGATGAGAGTGTACAGCAGAACCGATAGCAACAGCCTACTTATCAAGCATCTAAACTTGTAACTCAAAACATAAATGTAAGATAATCTTTCATTTTCTATGAAGCTAAATCTTTAAATACAAGCATTTCAAGGACAAAGCATACACATCCTATATAAACATACCAAAAAAAAGCATTATCTGGACTATTTTATATCCTTTTGTGATTCTCATTTTTTAGGACTGAGTTTTCATTTACATTCCAAAAAAGAAGGGGTAGACTGGCAACTGAAAATAGGAGAGTGAGTACAAAAAAACTTAAGAAGTCTACTTAAAAGCACAGAATGCTAAAAACAAAGCAAATTATATCTTCAAGATTTACAAAAAGATGCAGCATTTAGAAATAATAACATTAGGAAAACAAAATTTCTATATAAGCTTCATTTAAAACAGGTATCAGTGAAAAATAAAGTAATTACGTTGGTAAATCCTAATGCCAGTTTGAGATTTTGATATATTCTTAATTTCAGTTTTCAAGTTCAAACACAATATATGTTATTTTAATGATCACACAACTGCAAATAAAATGTAATATTAAGGAACAATAATAGCATCAAAAAAGCAGAGTTCATATTTTGAATCTAGAGTAAAACCTAAGATAGGATGAAAGTTAGTCAAGTTTATTTTAAGACCCAAATTCGAAGGAACATGAGCAGTGGGAGCTATAGCTATCAAGGGCAGGGTAGGGGGAAGAGGAATGGAGAAAGGGAAGGAAAAGTGGGTATTCAATAGTGTAGAGTACACCTGTCTCCCATGAGAAGCTCAAAAATACCCAGCCAGGTGTATAAATCTAGCAATTTCAATGATTAAAATACATGTATATGGTCGTTTATATCTGAAACATGGGGAAATTACAGAGGAACCATGAGATCAGGAAGTAGGGGAAGGTGGGGAGATCCTGGACAAGGATTGGGTTTAATTCACTCTCATTATGTATGCATGTATGAATGTGAAGCAACAAATCCCCTTCATTATGTAAGATAATGTTGAATGAATTAAAAAAAATCAAAGTTACTACTGGAAGTCTATTATATAGAAGACATTAACTGACTTTTTAAGATTATATATAAACAAACAAGAAACTTTAAAATGTAAAATGAGATAATGACAACAATATACTTATAACTTCCTAGGCATTATTACATTCCCTATACATGCATTAACTCAAACAACTCTATTTTTATTTTTATTTTACAGAAAAGAACACTAAGGGGGCTAGAGTGGTGGCTCAGTGGTTGTGGTGCTGGCCCACAAGTGCGAGTGCACAAGTTCAGGCCCCAGCACCACATACACAGCGAAGTGTCCCAGGAATGAAGGTCACATGATAAACTAAATAAAAATTATTTCTCTCTTTCTTTCTCTCATCTCCTCTCTTTCTTTGAAGAAAAAAAAGAAAAGAACGCTAAGTCAAAGAAAAATTGTTTTTCCCCAAGTCACACAACTAGCAAGTCACATTTTTAAAACAAATGGCCTGGCTCCACAGCCATTTTTTTTAAAGAGAGCATGGGGGGGGGGGGGCAAGGGGGAGAGGGAGAGAGAGAGAGAGAGAGAGAAAGAATTTTATTTATTGTTTTTTTTAGTTTTTCCAACACTTAATTGTATATGTGGTGCTGAAGTTTGAACTCGCCCCCACAGCCTTTTTTTTTTTGTCATTTTAAATTCTTTTTTATATTTTTGAGCAACCATGCAAGCTTTTAACAAAATAATATAAAATGTGTATAGTTTCTGGATACTAGGTTTACCCCGCAGGAGTGCCCTCCCAATTACCCACCCATATCCCTCCCTTCCCTTACCCACAATATCTCAAAAAAAATATTAGGCTGTATAACATTACACCTTATCTAGATTTAACACATGATAATGGACCACCTTTCTGAATGGCCAGGGTCTAGTTCCAACCTCCACAGATGAGTGAAGACATTCGACCCTTGGATCTCTGGGTTAAGCTGATATTACTCAGCATAATTTCTTCCATAGCCATCCATTTACCTTCAAAGGCTGCAATATCATTGTTTCTAATTGCTGTGTAAAATTCCATCGTATATATGTACCACGGTTTTTGGATCCATTCATCCAGTGAGGGACATCTGGTTGTTTCCATAGTCTAGCAATAGTAAATTGCGCTATGAACATAGATATTGCTGTGTCACAATAATGTGCTGATTCTAAATCCCCTGGAAAGCTACCCAGGAGTGGAATAGCGGGGTCGAATGGTGGGCTCATCCCTAGTAAAGTCAAAAATCAGTGAATGGGATGCCATAAAGCTAAAAAGCTTTTGTACTGCCAAGGAAACAATCAAAAGAGTCAAGAGGTTTCCTACGGAAATGGAGAGAATCATGGGCTATGATTCCTCTGACAGGAGTCTCATATTCAGAATCTACAAAATCCTCAAAAATCTCAACTACAAAAACACTAACAGCCCACTTAATAAATGGGTCAAAGAGCTAAATAGAAACTTCTCAACAGAGAACATCGATCAAGCCAATGAATACATGACAAAGTGCTCTAAATCACTAGTAATCAGAGAAATGCAAATGAAAACCACATTAAGATATCACCTTAAGCCAGTCAGAATGGCAAAAATGAAGAAAATAAATAACAATAGATGCTGGAGGGGCTGTGGGGAGATAGGCACACTAACACACTGTTGGTGGAGCTGAAGACTGGTACAGCCCCTCTGGAAAGCAATGTGGAGAATCCACAGCCAGTTTTTTTTAACTATTAATCATTAAAAATAGCTTTTTTTCAGATGTTAGAGTTAAATGTTAAGCAAATTACAGTGGGAAATGTGCAAAATTTCTTTAGAATCATTAAACTGGCTCTTGGAATTTTCCATCCATAAAGACAGCTTAGATTCTCTTCTGTACCACTTTACCTGAGGTGAATGTCAGAATTATCAGTGGAGATATTTTAACATGCAGATACTTAATTTCATCCCAGACCTTGGTAAATCACAATTTTAGAGAGGTCAGGGCTGAATAATATATAGCTCAGAACCACTTAAATGAATCCTCAACTTAATGAAACAAATATTCATATAAACAAATCTTTTTTCTCTAACTCAATGGTTAAAAAAAATAAATATGCCAATCCCTACAGATCCTCTGATTAAATTTCAAACCACTTGAGAGAACATTTAAATTTCAGTATTATTTTTGACTACCTATTAGCAAACAATTCTAAACTAAAAGCTTTTTTTTTTATAAAGAGAGAGGAACAGTGAGAGAGACAGAGAAAGAGCGAAACAACTTTATTTAGTTTTTCACATGGCCTTAGTTGCTCCAACACTTAGTTGTGTATGCGGTGCTGGGGTTTGAACCCAGGTCCTTGTGCTTGCCAGGCAAGCGCTGAAACCTCTGAGCCACCGCTCCAGCCCTGTGAACTAAAAACTTTATATATGTACACTTCTCTAATCTTTAAAAAGCAATTTAAATTTTATTTTAAATAAACAGATCTAGAGAGTTTAAAGAAATCAAAGAAATATTTAAGGATTACACCCTGATCTATATGACTTCTAAATCTGTGCTCTTAGCCATCCTTAACATCGGTTTCAAAATTCCTTACAATAAAATTTAATCTTACATAGACCACTACAAGTTCTGATTTTATATTGTTATAAGAGATTATCATGCACAATTTAAAAACACTTGAATCACAGAAATAGTTCCTTTAAAATTAACAAGTACTACCACTAAAAAAAAGTACTGATCAGAAAATAAATGCAGGAAAAAGTGCATCTTCATTAAATAAGGAATTCAGGGAAGACCTCTCTCTTTGCCAATCGGTAGATTTTTTACCAGAACCACCTTCGTGATAAGTGCTGCTTTTCCCTTCTTCCATCCTCTCTCTGCAAATGCAATTTGTAGAATGCTAAGGATGTATTCAGTAAATAATTTTAAATTTAATTCAAAGTATTATTAAGCATGTGTAGATATCCAAGCTATACATTATCAATATAAGCCTAGACCTTAAAAATATCATAAATATTTACAAAAATTTAAAGAAAACTAAAGATAATAAAAAACATACATAATAATTGAGTGCTTAAGCATTTTGTGCTATGATGGGAAAGCATGTCAAAAAAGAAGGAACAATAGCCTTATTTAAGAAGCAAAGAGAAAGATATAAGGGAAGGGTCACCCTATTGGCTATAAAACCAAACACTTTTCATTTTCAATAATATTATAAGTCAGAATTATGAGTATGCATAGTTATATGTTCTCTCCATTACTATTGACCTCTCCAACAGACCTAGCTTCCAGTTAAATGCTTGCTAAGATTCAATTCCTTGAATTCATCATGAAACACATTTTAATTTTAATCTTGAATTAATTGCCTCATTAATGGAATAAGATGCTAAAAAAATATATAATATCTATAATATATATAATTAATATATATAACATAAATATATATTATATCTATAATATATATCTATATCTAGATTATATATATAGATATATATAAAACTTCATCTTTTAAAGTTTCAAAATATTCTGTTTAACTCATTTTCCATGACTCAATCAACTAACAGAAGATTGTAGTCTAGGATCTTAATATAAATTTAAGTCAAATTCATTTGCCTTCTTTTTTTCTAATTGTGTGGTTTGAACACTCAGGTCAAAGTTCACTCTCCCTTCAAAATGTAGTTAAACTCAGGGGATCTGCATGTTTCAAAGTCTTATTCCACCATTCATTAGCTTTCTAAACTTAAACAAATTACTTAATTTGTCTATGCCTCAGTTCCTTCATCTGTAAAATGGGAAACCAATAGGACTCCCTCCCAGAACTACTGTAAAAATTCAGTCAATACATGGAAAGCACTAAGAACTGTATTACCCATGGAAAACCCTGGATAAATACAGGATATCAATATTGTGGTTATCCTCTGATATATTAAATTATGAATAAATGAAATTGGAAAGTATTATAATATTACACAGGAATGATATTTTCCAATGATGCTCAAAAAAGAGACTTTCTTTTAAATGTGTCATTCTAAAAGATCATTTTGTGTCATTGTTTAGATTAGTACACTTCAATTGGCAGATACCTTTGATGATCTATTTTCAACAACCTTAGTGTACTACAAGACAATAATTGACAATATAAAATTAAAAACACTACAAACAGCTTTATTTTCCTTAACACATCTCACAATAAATTTCATCTTGTTTTCTGTGTATCACACTACCTTACACAGTAACATCTTCCTTTATTTTTCTCCCATTTAATATCATTTTAATATTTAATATTTCTCTTTGTATTCCAGATTATTTATAAACATGTTACATAAAAAATTATTTAATAAATTTTCCATGAAAATCTGCTATAAGCACTTTTCTATCAAGACAAATATCATATATCATTCCTTTATCTCACCATTATTCACTCAGTCTCTTAAGGAACCTTCCTGATCAAAAAGAACTCTTGTTAAAAACTAAGAAATTAGTACATCACTCATGCTAGAATTTCATATAAAACAGTGATGAACATTAGAAAAGAATTAGTTATTCCCACAATATCCAAAATGTGCTCCAAGGATCTCAGGGGTGCTACAGCAAACACAGAAGGGCACTGTGAGATACGTTAAATATTTGAGTGAAATACAACACTTGACATCTGTTGAACTCCGCACAGACTACTAGCTAGGGGAAGCGCAGAATTAGATTGCATTACATTTCTTTCAGGGTATCATATCTCTCTAAAGCTGGACTTTTAATAACTGCTATGACAAAAAGCAAGCAGAGACCAAAAAGCAATAGGAAGTAGAACATAAGAGTGGCAGTGGTCAACGTGATTCCAAAGTTTGAGAAGTTGTCCAGTACCAAACAGGTTCACATATGATATTAGTAAATAATTCTGGTTATTGAAGAGCAAAATTAAAATACTTTTCTTTTAATCTATGCATATATTTTTAATGGCCACTAAGATGTCAGGACATAAATAATCAATGCAACTGTTAGATTATTTGCTCTCTGCCTTGAAGCACCACAAAAACATTACCAACAGTATGATGAACTGAGAACACTTGGGAATTCCTGAGTAAATCTTCAAAGAAAATGTGCATTACTTAAATGACTATGAGTTATAGTGTATGGATATTTACTAGTTGTAACATTTACAATAATAATGACTTTTACCAAAAGTCTTAATTACTATAATTATAACTCCACACATAATCACTCAAATTTAATCTCACTTCTTTCTATACCAACCTTAGAATTTCACCAGGCTCATACTTTGCTCTTCAAACCTAAAAATGAAAGGGTTTTGACTTATTTCACGACTTGGGGATTGAGAAATAAGTCACATATTCTTAGATTAAATTTTTAACCATAAAAAACTTCTAGGTATAAACATCATTACCTATTATCAATCAACGTTTTTATTATGACAGGACTATTTGAAACTCTGAATATAACAAGAAAAAATTTGTTGATTTTTGACATCTGATATATTAAACAATTTAACTGTCTGGGCAGAATAGTATACACCTGTACCACAGTTTAGGCTGAAGTAGGAGGATCACAATTCAAAGCTAGCCTCAGCAACTTAGGACCTAAGCAACTTAGCAAGATCCTGTCTCAAAATAAAGGAATAAAAAAGGTCCAGGAATGTGGCTCAGTAGTAAAGTGCTCCTGGGTTCAACTCCTGAATTGAATTTATTCCCAAGTGAATAAAATTAAAACTCAGGAAAGAAACTCCTTTGTTGACATAATCACATTTTAATAGTGCTGTAACTTAATAGTCAGCAATATGTGCATTAAAACACCTGAAAGTTCTGGATCATTTCTCAGCATATAAAGTTGAATTAACTTCTAACTTATATGCTGAGGGATTAACATGGACCAGATTTACTTTACTACCTGAAACAACTTAAACCCTGTACAAAATATACAAAATATTTTCAACTACTGGACAACAGGTAACAAAGAATTGGGATCCCTAAAGAAAAATAACCTATGAAATGAGGTCCATGATTGCTCCATCTCACTATCCAGAGGCAGTTTCCAAGCTGGGGAGACCCACACAGAGCTGAGGGCCTTATTAAGTTAAACAGATGTAGGCTGGAGTTCAAGAAGGCCAAGGCAGATAGAATGTGTGAGACAAAGTACTAAAGAACAAAGCTGCAATGGGAGAGAGCTCCAGAAGTCTCCATGGTATGGAGCTGAAAAATCCCCCAACACTCAAATGTGTTGAAGGCCTACTCTCCATTGCAGCAATGAATGGAATACTACTTGGCCATTAGAGAAGACAATATTATGGCTTTTGATATCAAATGGATGGAGATGGAAAGAATTATGCTTAGTGAAGTATCCCAATCCCAGAGACTCAAGGGCCAAATGGTTTCTCTCATCTGTGGATGCTAGAATATATGGGGAAGCAGTAGAGTAGACGGCTAACCTAACAATATTTCAAACTGAATGACTCTCAGTGTAATAGGGGAATGGCTCCCTAGGATACTTGGAGGCGTAAGGAGGGGGATGGTGATGGGGGAGGGTGTATGAAGAACTCCTAGGAGCCTGGAGAGTGGGAATAGAGGGTAACCATCCCAGAAGCCGATGTCATTCCTCCAAGAGATACCCATTTAACGCATGAGTTTTTCTGGGGGAAACTGCAACAGGTGAAACCCAAGGTGATCATCCATGTTTTGGCATTACCCCTGGATAACAAAGTATATATACATTTATTACTGTTGGTTTGATAATGTTTCCCCCTCAATTGTATCTCTATACACTTCTAATTTAAAAAGTTAAAAAAAATAAAAATAAAAATAAAATTAAATGCTCCAATATTTGGCATGCATATATATATATATAAAAAAGTGATTGGATCACAAGGGCATTAACCTCATCAGTAGATTAATACATTGACGGATTCATAGCTGAATGGACTATTAGGAAATGGTAAAAACTGTAGGAGGTGGGAGCTAATTGAAGGGAAAGGGTCTTTGGGCATATGCCTTTGGGGACTACATCTTGTTTCCAGTCCCTTCCTTTTTCCTGCCTGCCTTAAGGTGAGCAGCTTTCCTCATCCCTTCCAGCATATTTCTTCTGCTTCTCCACAGACCTAATGGCAATGGAGCCAACAAACCATGGTCTGAAACCTCTAAAACTATCAGCAAAAACAAATATTTCATCCCCTGAATTTATTTTTATCAGGTATTTTGTCACAGCAATGGAAAGCTGACTAACACAGTTCGTTTTTGTTTCAGCACTGACTAGTTCATGCCTGAGTGAGAAGTACTCTTACCATGGGAGGCAGTCACTGGGATAGAATAAGTCAAATAACTCCTAGAGGTCACTGAAGACTGAAATAATTCATGTTCTCATTAGTTACAGTAGAAAAACTTCATTATATTCAGGCCATTAAGTGGAGTCCTCAGAAATATTATGGCTTAGTAGAGTTATTACATTCAATCTAGACTATAAGAAAAGCAGCTCTAGACCCACCCTAACAAAGCTTAAAACAAAGACCCACAAAGATCAAATTGATTCATGAATAACTGCATGCAAGAACAAATTCCAACTATTTTGTGTGTATGTATATGCTGGGGATTGAACCCAGGGCCTTGTACATGCTAAGTACATGCTCTAACACTGAACTACATAACTACATTCCTGGCACCTCGATATTCTTTAAAAGAATAGAACAAAAATCCAACAACTGACAAGACAAAATTCAAAATGTTGAGCACTGATCAAAAATTACCAATGAGGCAAAAATATAGAAACATATGATCCACAATCTGAAGGAAAATTGAAGACCCAGTGATAACAGAATTGGGGAATTCAAGGACTTTGAAATAGCTATTACAAATAACAAAAACACACTCAAGAATTTAAAGAAAAATATTATTATAACGGAGAGAAGTTGAAGCTTAAAAGAAATGGAATTTCTAGATATGAAAAATGTAAAATCTGAAGTGAAAAATATACTAGATGGAATTAATGGCAAATTAAACAATGCAGAAGAAAATATTATAAAACAAAGTAATTGGAATTAAAAATATTCAAAACATAGAATTACTTGCTCACCATTGCCTAAGATTCATCAGATGAAATATTCAATGTTGTAAATGATTATGTTCCAAACAAAATAGCATTTTCCAAACAAAACCATCTAAGCAATATCATGTTCATTTATATAACAATTCTCATTAGGGAAACAAGCCATTCTAAAAAAAATGCAGAAAAATAAAAAAAGGTGTAAAAGGGGTTTTATAGTGCAGCTCAGCAGTACAGCACTAGCTTAGCATCCTCAATGTCCAGGGTTCAATTCCCAACAATACAAAAATAAAAATGTCATAGGTCTATTCTGGTGTTTAAAGATATTTATAATGAAAATATTATGTTCATAAGTTTTTCTTTTGTACCAGGGATTGAATCCAGAGGCACTTAATCAGTGAGCCACATCCCCAGCCTGTTTTATTTCTTATTTTGAGATAGAGTCTCTCACTTAGCTGCTGAGGCTGGCTTTGAACTTGTGATCCTCTTGCCTCAGTCTCCCAAGCTGCTGGGATTACAGGAGTATGTCACCATGCCCAGTAGAACAGTCATGATCTTTAATGAATTTTTATTAATTTTATTGATAAATTGTAACAATATATAATAATGGGACTGTGACACATTCATATGTACATGTAACATAATTTCCTTCCCAAGTACTTGGCTGTGTAGCCTAGCATGTACTTCTAATTCAAAATGAAATGCAATGATAATATTCAATAAATGTAATTGAGATAAATATTTATTCTACTATACCAAAGCATACTGACATAATTCTTATACCTACAAAAATATGATTTTTTAAAATATATGTGATAATAGTATATACAATGAAATACTTATAAAAGCTTGGAGTGGGGTTGGAGTGGTGGCTCAGCAGTTACATCACTTGCCTGGCATGTGCCAGGACGCGGGTTCAAACCCCAGCACTACGTACACAATAAAGCGTCAGAACAACAAAAGCTATATGAAAAACTAAATAAAGTTGATTCTCTCTTTCTCTCTCTCACTGTCTCTCTATTAAAAAAACAAAGCTTGTAGTATACCTTGTTTTAACTCAGTTCCAGTATTTCCCCTTTACCCTCCCTTCTTCCACCCTGTTCTTTTTAAATACACTTGACAATAGATAAACATTAACATTTTTATAAAAGCATAACTTATCTAATATATATTCCAGAAAGAGAGGCAAGGGACAAGAAGATGGGAGCAGGGAGATGGGGGAGTGCTGGGTAGTGGTAGGGGAATGTTAGACAAATTACATTTTTTGTATTGTATGCATATATGAATATGTGACAACAAATCCCATCATTATATATAACCATAATGCACCAACAAAAAGTGAAACGAAAAGTAAATGTTTTGAACAAAAGATTGCTAACCTTAAATTTGACAAGTGAGAATACCAAAATGAATTGTGTATCATTTGCTCCCAGTACTTCCTTAGGCCTACCAGCAGATCCTATTTTATTGCTGTGAGATTCTCTTAACTTGACAACTACCTGATTTCTAAAGAGATGAACAGAAAGCAACTCTCTAGAAAGGCCCTAAACAAACAGTACATATTATAAATTGCATGGTAAATATTCATTAGTAATTCAAAGATGACGATTCCTCTCAAGGAGTTTACAGGCTACTCAATAGGCATGTGCATATGGCAGAATACCAAAACCCCAATTAGAAAATTAAAAATAGAGCCCAAGATGAAACAAAGTATCCTCAACTGAGGGTTATACGGAAGTTTCACTTATTGTAAGAATTAAGAGTTTTGAACCTGTTCTACCTCCTTGGTTTTTAAGTGACTTCACTGATCTGGTGAACCCTTAATTAGATCCTACACATCATCTTCACCTGGCTCAAATCCCACAAATGAAGAAATGGTAAAGTAAAAAGTAAACTAAAAGAAGAAAAAACACTGAGCATACATTTAAAAACAATTTTTTTAGGAAAATATGAGCCAGATGTTAACTAAAAAAGAAACATTTGCTCTAGGAAATAGTGATGTATCTTAGAGACACTAATGTGTCAACACGCTAGTTAGGAATTCACTGTTCTTCGTAAACACTTTGAAGGCAAAAGTCATATTTTATTCGTAGCCATTCTGCATCTAGTACAATAGTGAATGGGTATTAGAAGTTCATTGATTGTTAAATTTATTTTTTCCTTAGACATGTCCTCAGTATACTGTCACAATAAAATCTGATAATATTCATGGAAAATTAAAGAGTATGTACCTCACCTTGGAATATAGATAGTAAATCTGTTCAAACTTTCACCAAAAGTTTCAATAGAAAATTCCACCAGAATGGCAACATTCATATTATCTTACTGTAAGGATATTAAATAATGGAATATTTGGCTATAGCACTCTATTTGGGCTTGAAGAGCATGTAAATTTAACATTATTTACCAAAGGCTTAAATAAAATTCTAAGACATAATCAAAGGATACAAAAATAAGTATTATGGGTTTGATTTTAATATCAAATTCATTTATATCATATTTCTTTCATACCTATAACTCTTTAAAAAATAATTATGGCTATAATCACTACCATTTCACATTTTTTTGTTAAGTGTTCCTCTTAGATCCTACTAGGTTTTGAATAAAGACATAATTATTTGGGTGAGTTTAATTTTAAGGATATGATTATTGAGTAAGTATGACAAATGGTTTAATGAATTAGTATTAAATTCACAAGTATGGTAGTAGGAATTCTGCTGAAATGGCTGGATGGAATTCTGTTGAAGTCAACACATAATGTCAGTTGCAATCAAGATCATAGTGATAACACTACACTACTTCCCCCAGTACAGTTCACAATTCTGATGATTACTACCTTGCATCTAATCACTTTCACAAGTGCAAGAGTATCTGGTTTTACTGTTTCACTGATGTTCACTCTTGAAAACTTGTCTCATACATACAGTCAAATTTTGAACTCATTATAACTGTTTCTGTACTTTAACTATTCAAATAAGTGTTTAATATTTGAAGTAACACTACAAAAATGTGGTATATAGTATGATGTTCATGTTTAGATATTGATTTTAAAACTCAAAAATTATCACGAGTTTTATTACACAAATGTATGCTTCATAATTTTTCAATTGTAGTTATTTAAGATTCCACAAAGTTATTTTGTTGGTAAAACATCAATATGTTTTAAGATATTTCATATAAAATCTCTTTGTCTAAATTAGTTTTAAGTTTTATGTCTATAAAAACTCAGTTTAATATAAAGCATAAGATAAACATTTAGAATCATTCTTTTGTCTCTGATATGCTATCATAAGTGAAATTATTTCATGACCTCAATGTGAAACTTGAAAGAGTTCACTATTTTTCCATTTCAACCAGAAGTTACTTACTTTACATTTTACTTGTTATTAATCACAACATTAGATACTACTTTTCATGTTCTAGGTATACTTCTTATCTGGTAAATATAACTATATCTGATTTATTAAAGGAAAATATAAAAAATATTATCTTTGCTGTGCAAATTAGAAATGCCTTTGGGATAGGAAAAAGCCTCCAGATATTTTCAAATAAGTGCATACTGAAATGTATTTCATGTTTAGTTTACCTCCCAACTACTTTAAATACCATTGATCTCTGCATTGTTTATATGTAATTATACCTAGTTCACTTTCCTTTGAAACATTTATTTTTGATGATAACATGAAAACTAACCAAAAGCACTGAAAGGAATAAGTAAGTCTCTGTCAAAGTTACAGAATGGCCAAAGATTATTGTTTGTAACTCCTGTCAACAGTTTAAGTTACCATAATTGTTTTTTATTGGTTGAGATTCTGTTGAAACAATAATATACATTTCCTCATATGTGTTTAAAAAGAAGAAATATTTGTTCACAAAGTAATTATAATGCTACCAGATAGACTTCAAAAATTCTATATAAGATGGGGCTGGAAATTCAGCTTATCAATAAAGTACTTGCCTAGCATGTACAAAATCCTGGGTTCAAGTCTCAGAAACAAAACAAAACAAACAAAAAAAAAGAGGAGCCTATATAATAGTAAAACACTATAAACCTACTATAAGCCTACTCAGTGAGTTTTTGTCATCATCTTTTCCTTCAGGTTCATGTTCCTTAAATAAACTTATAAAATGATTAATTTATTAAAAGAATGAGAACGATTCTGTTATACTTCTAGATGACAGAGGGGATATGTCTCATTCGTGGGTATAATGTAACTTAGATTCACAGATAGCTTTAAAATGTTTGGATTTGTATATTAATTATAAATTTATTATTTCTTCCTAACAAAAAATAATAAATAAACGATAATCCTCAATAACAGGACTTCACGGCTGATACTTAACTGTTAAAATCAGTAGTAAATATACATCTATGATTTTACTGTCCACCTATAGATACAAATAAGACACAGACCCTCCAGTAACAAGTAATGATCTGTTTCACTTGACTTTATGAGTAGCTCCATCAATTTTACTGATGTTACAAACTATTCCAGCTGGTACCCTTCTATTGTAATGCATATGATTAATCATGTCCAACTAAATGAAGTTCTACAGCAAGTATGGAAAATAGGTTTTCCCTCCTGTGCAAAATTCTAACAATGGGCTATCTGGAAGGCTGTTTTAATTCAGACTCAACAGGAAAAAAAAAGAGTTGTGAATCATCAGGAAAGGCTACTATGCCAAGGAAGGGAAAGAGTAATGAATCATGGGTCAGGTATTTATTTGCTGCCTTCTCTCTGACATAAAATCCTCATCTAGTAAACTTTTTAAACCTTACTCTGAATAGTGGGCTGCAACAATATCAAATTACCCATTTCAATTAATCCACCAAATACAGTGGCAAAATGCAAGTTTTTAAAAACATATTCATCTTCTGTATAATTAATATGCACCAATTTTTATAAATGGTCACTGTTATGGTTTGGATGAAAGCTATCCCCCAAAAGCTCATCCCTGAGACAATGCAAAAAGGCTATGAGGTGAAATGTTTAGGTTATGAGAGCCTTAACCCAATCAGTGAATTAATCCCCTGATGAGGATTAACTGGGTGGTAACTGAAGGTACGTAGGGAGTAGCTAGAAGGGGTGGGTTATTGGGGGCAGGCCTTTGTAGTATATATTTGGTGAACTTAGCTTAGTTACTCTCTGCTTCCTGATCATCATGTGAGCCACCTCCCTTTACCACACTCTTCCACCATGATGTTCTGCCTCACCTCAAGCCCCAAGGAATGGAGTCGGTCTTCTATGGACTGAGACCTTTGAAACTATAAGCCCCAAAATAAATTTTTCCTCTTCTAAAATTGTTCTTCTCAGGTATTTTAGTTGCAGAAATAAAAAAGCTGACTAAAATAACCATCTTTCACTAACAGAAGCGTTTTCCCTACTCTTCTCTTGCAATACAACTAAAACCCTAAGTATTACATGCAAAACAAACATAAGAACTCTGAAGATAGAAGACAAATGTCAGACGTGGGACTCAGATAACAACACAACAATGAGTTCTCTGACTTTTTCTTTTGCTTCATATATCACAATCATAGATCAGGAAAAGCTGACAACCTAGAAAAGCCTATACATTTGAAAAGAAAAATGCACCAACAAAAGCCTGCTCTCTCGAGCCAAAGGACCTTGAAAAAGGTAGCCTATCAAAACAGAAAATTTTTAATTATTAACCATTCTACTCCCACCAAACATCACAGGGGGAAAAATGCATACCATTTTTATATAACAAGTGGGGACCCTAGACCATTTCTTATAAGACTGTCATGAAGTTGCTCAACCTCTCTACTGAACTGCCAGAAAATGTCAGAGGACAAGTAGGGAGCAAGGACTTTCATATTCACTAGTCAATAGTGTGGCTATTCACACCCTGGCCCACTGGGATAGAGACACAGGAAGCCAGTGGATAGTCAGAATTCTCACCACTGCCCCACAGCAGAAAGGTTCTCTATTTGCCATGATATCAGTGGAAGGAACATAAACAGCAGTGAGGAGACACTTTTGCTCTTCCCAGTCAGGGTGGTATCAGTGGAGGTCTAAAAACAGTAGGAAAGCTCATACCATCCAGCAGTACTCAGATGTCACCAGAGACTAAGAGAGCAACCTAAATTTCTAATTACTTCCAAAATAAAGAAAAGGGACTACCTCTTCTCCTGCCAAAACAGTAAAAATCAGTAGAATCAGAGAAATCCAGCTATAATAGAAGATTTAAATAAGATATGCAGTCATAACATTCATTGAAAAAATATCCATCTCAACAAAAACCAGAAATATCTCAAACTTAATTCAACAAATAAACAGATGCCAACACCAAGATTATAAAGATGTTAGAATTGACAATGATTTTGAAGCAGCTATCATGAAAATTCTCATACGAGCAGTTATAAAGACGTAAAAGTCAAACATGTACTCCAAGCAAAGAAATAGAAAATCTCTGCTAAGAAACAGAAGAAGCAAATGAAATAGAAATTGTCTAACTAGAAAGTATAAAGCCAAAAACAACTTAATGAGAGGATTCAACAGCCAATTGGAGAGAATACAGGAAAAGAGTCAGTAAAAAGGGAAGAATCAATAATATACTTACCCAATCTGAACAGAGCAATCAGACTACAAGATGAATAATGTACCTCACGGAACTTTCAAAGATCTAACATTTGTATCACTTGAGTCCAGGTAGGAAAAGAAAAAAAGGCAGAAGTTAATAAGTGTGCAAAGAAACAATGGCTCAAGTGTCATATTTGGCAAAATACTAATGTCCAGATTTAAGTAGCTAAGCATACCTAATAGGATAAACTCAAAGAAATCCACATCAAGACACATCATAGTAAAACTTTTAAAATCTAAGGACCAAGAAAAAAATCATAAAGGCAATAAAAGAGAAATATCTAGAAGGGAACAATAATTCAAATGATACCAGAGTTCTCAGCAAAAGACACGTACTAAGATAATTATTAAACAAAAACCCCATATCCAGTGAAAGTATCTTTCAGGAATGAAAAAGAAATCAAGGCTTTCTAAAGAAGAACTGTAAGAATTTGTTGTCAGAAGATTAGTTACAAAAAAAACCAGATAAAGTAAATTTTCTAAACAGAAAAGAAATTATCAAAGGAGAAATTTTTGAATATCAGGAAGGAAGAAGGAAATACTTAAGAACAACAATTGGGTAAATATAATAGACTTTTCTTGTATTCTTCAGTTTTCTAAATTAATGGTTAAAAAAGCATAATAATATAAGGTTCTAAATGTATACAGAAAAATATTTACAACAATTATATTACAATTTCAAAAATGTAGAGACATATAGAGGATAAAGTTTCTACACATTACTTAAATTATGAAAACAGAAAATGTTGCCAGGCATGGTGGTGCATGCTATAATCCAATCAGCTCAGGAGGCTGAGGCAGGAGGACTGCAAGTTCAAACCCAGCTTTAGCAACTTAACCCAAGGGGGGAAACCATGAAATGGCATCAGCCTTAGCTAACTATGTGAATATACATTTGTTTTTGATTGTTTGATTATGATTCCCCCTCAATTGAAAGTCCATATTCAAATAAAAAAAAAATCCCAAAAGACAGGCCTGCCTGCCTGGGGATGAGGCTCAGTGGTTAAGCACCCCTGGGTTCAAGCCCAGGTACCAAAAAAAAAAAAAAAAACCAACGAAAATTTTGACACCAATAGACTGTATGATAAGTTATAATACTCAGGGCAACAACCAAAAAGACATACAAAGATATATAATCATAAATAGAACAGATAGATCAAAATAAAATTCTAAAAAACAGTCACCACAAAGGCAAGAAAAAGCAAACAGAACATGAAAAAGAGCACACTTATGTGACAATATATCAATAATCACACTGAAAATAAATAATTTAAAATATAGAAATTAAAATAGATTAACAGAGGAGATTAAAAAATATAATGTACCTACATGATATCTAAAAGAAACTCATTTCAAATATGGCAATACAAGTAACTAGAAAATAAAAGAATGAAGCAAGTCATATCATGATAACCTTATTCAAAAGAAAGAGGGAATGGTCATATTACTACTGTAATCTTTAAAGGAAAGAAAACTACCAGAGAGAGAGAGAGAAAAAGAGAAATATAATGATAAAAGGATAAATCTATCAAGAATTTATGATCTTAAATTCATATGTATCAAATTTTACACCACCAAATATATACAAAAATATGTAATCACACAGTATGTTAAATACCCATATGGAATCAAACTAAAAACTAATAAGGGAAACAACACAAAAAAACTCCAAATACATGGGAATTAAATAACACAATTATACATAATTCTTCAGTAAAAGAGTAAATCTAACAGGAAATTTTTAAATAAGCAGAACAAAATAAAATTAAATAACATATATCAAATAATGTGTGAATAAAGTCAAAGAAGCTAAAGGAAAACTTATAAAATTAAATGTACAGATTATAAGACAAGGAACATCTCAAATCAATAAAGTAACTAAAAAAAGAAGAGCAAAATAGACCCCCCCAAAAATAATTTAATCACAAAATTTGAAATCAGTGAAGTAAATGAAAAAAAAATAGAAAACATCAATGAAACTGAAAAATAATTATTTTCTTTTTTGCAGTGGTATCATTCACTGTCCTTGCACATACCATGTTGTACCACAATCTACACCCCCAGCCAGAGAAAGTTCTTTGAAAACTTAATATACTTGAAGAATCCTAGCAAGACTGGTAAAGAGAGAAGATACAACTTGCCAATATCAAGTGTGAAATAGAATTATCACTACTAATGCTATAGACATCAACAGTATTAGGGAACACTATCAACAAATCTATACACATAAATTTGACATTTTAGATGAAATAATTCAATTCCTTTATATGTACAAATTACCAAATTTCGGTATAAGAAATAGACAAACTGAGTAATTCTATTAATGAAATTGAGTTAGTATTGAGAAAGCTCCCAAACTAGAACTTTCCATGCTAAGATGATTTCATTGGAAAATTCTACAATGTATTTAAAGAAAAATTAACACGAGTTCTACAAAATTAGTTTTGGACAACAGAAGAAAAGGGTCACTTTTCAATTAATCTTGTAAAACTATACTCATCTCCAATACTAAAACCAAACAAAAATGATTTTAAAAAGTAAAACTACAAAACAGTATCTTCCATAATTAGACATGCAAAAAGTCCCTAAAAATTAGAAATTATGAGTCTCAAAATGGCGTTCATCTCACCGTCACTGACTCCCAGAAGCTCCTGAGATTCACCTCACCCTGCAGGACAGCACCCAGATTCCTAAGGTAGTGCAAAGCACCCGGTGTGGGGGAACATTATGCCCCGCTAATTCTTTAACTACAAAGGAATAACGTGGTCCATTAACAAATATAAAGGAGATCGTAGTGGAGCCCAAGGCACTCTGCCCCACACCCGGGGGGAGGGGAGCTGCTGTGGAGAGAGGAAATGGAGCTAGGGAGCGAGTTTCCTAATCAAATACCCTAACCCAGCTGGCTGAGAACTCCCTGATCTGACTGCTCTTAATTTACCTAATCTTGCATAAAGCTCTGAGAATTAATTGTTCACATTAGCAAACTTGTAGCTGTTTGTGCAGCAGCTCAAGACTGTGATGTCTCCCTGAGGACGGGGCAGGTTGCTCAGCAAAAACAAAACAAAACAAAAACAAAAACAAAAAAAAAACTTCCTGGGCCCTCAGACATCGTGGCCAGAAAACCAGAATCTATCGCCTCGAGATTGGGCCCTTTCCCAAAGGGTCTGTGTGGTGCTGGGAGTTCCTGCTACACTTACTGCCCACGTATCAGGGGAAGGAGAGGTTTCCGGACAAGATCTTTAATTCAATCACCATGGTCAATAACTCTCCACCGGTGCCCTTGGGTTAAAAGTGCTGATTTTAAAGTCCTTTAACATAAGTATTCACGACAGCATGGGAGAGCAGGGTCCTGCGGGTCGTTCAGTAGCAGTACGGGGCCTCGGTTCCCAAGATCAGAAACAGAAGTTACCTCCTCGCCACCACCAACTGGCCATCTGTCCTGGGGGCTGCAGGGAACTGCAATTCACCTCTCCAGCTCGAAAACCTCTCCGATGGCTGCCTTCTGCCCTTCGGACCACCCCCTTCTCACCCAAATAGGAGGAGCCTGTGAACAGAGCTTGCTCCAGCAGGGCACATCCCTCTATAGGGGATCCTCTGCTTCAGCCTCTGCTTGAAATCTGCCTCAGGAAGTTTTGAATATATGGGGCAGCACTGGCTTCCCCTTAGCATCTGAGCTCCTTGCATAGCCAAGGCTGCATAGGCCTGGACCTCTCTAGCAGAGCGCCTCCTAGTGCTTGCAACTGAGAATCACATAAAGCACTGGCACAATCTGGACCATCTTCTGAGGATTTCAGTCAACCCCACAGAAAAGCCTTTGGGACTTCTGAAGATCACAAGACAGGCAGAGTGGGTCACCAGTGATCCTGATGAAGCGAGTCTCAGGCTGGTCACTCTACTTGGATCAGTCAGAGAACCACACATCTACAATAGATCAACTTGATTGTCTACAACTTCTGAGACCCTCCAAGAAATATCTAGAGTGTGGATTGACAGAAAGCAACCATCTCAGGATTACAACCCAGGGAGAGCTGAATACCCCTTTGCAACAGAAAATTTTGAGGAGATCCTCTAAGAAAAACCAGGTCACCAGACTTAACCAAACTGCTTCTCCCCTGACAAGCTGAAATCCAAAGAATCCTCAGTTCAGATTTGAATGCACCACCCCATGGTACATACTTGCTGACCTAATGGCCAGAAAAATTCAGAACTTTACCAACTAGTTTTGTGGGGTTTTTTTTTATTTCTTCAATTTTTTTAAATTTTTTATTTTATTTTATTTTTATTTTTTATTTTTAAAAAACAGGAATCCGGCTGGAATATAGTATTTTTAAATTTTTAACATTACTGTGGGTTTTGGGTTTTTTTTTCCTCTGCTCCTTTCTTGCTTTACAAATAATACTGAATTTGGTGTTGGTGGATGTAAATACTTATCTGTGTGTATGTATTGGTGATTGGCTCTTACTTTCTCTAGGTCTTACTGAACCCTACTGCTAACCTCTTCCTCCACTGTACTCTGGTAATCCCTAAATATAAGCATCTTTCTCTCATTCTCACCCCAAGACTTTACCCTACCCGCACCCCAGTTCTATGTTTTCCTTAGTCCTAATAGAATAACCTACACCTCCTAATCCCTAGTTCCTCTATACTCTAAAGCAGGTGTGCTTTTATACCTCCCCCATTCACCTCCTAGACTTCCTAGTCATTCCTTCACCCCATTTTCAGAGAGACCTTAATACCTGAAGAAATAGACATGCTTCAAAAAGGGTACTTGCTTGCTATCATAATACACAGTGAGAGTTCTCTCAAAGAAAGCTGCTACTATTGGTGCTAATCATCAGCTCATCTGTTTTAGTTGAAACAGACTAGTATTTGCACCTAAAGCCTCTCAAATTCTCACAGAACCGTCTGGCATTTTTAGGTCTGTATTGACCAAATACCTCCCCTACACAATGAAACAAAGCCACAAGAAGCTCCAATTACTCCAACAAGAGTAACAAGGCTGAAATAAAAGACAAGCTCTCTGACTCAGAAAATGAGTCAGAGTACCCCACCCAAGGATCCCACAGCCGGAGCCTAGATGAAAACCAAAGACATTGTATGAGCATTACGATTAGTAATGCAATCAAAGAATTGAGAGAGGAAATAAGGAAAGAGTCAGAGATCAATTTCAAGAGATGAGAGACAAATTCTACAGGAAAATTAAGGAACAATTCCATGAGATGAAAGATCAGCTATACAAAGAAATAGCCATTCTGAAAAGAGATGTAGCAGAGCTATCAGGATTGTAAAACACGGTTAACCAATTCAAATCTTCAGTGGATGACATCAACACCAGAGTATACTCCACTGAAAATAGAACTTCAGCTCTTGAAGAACGAACGTTGGAAAATGAAGATCAACTAAGCAATGTCAAATTCAAAGAAGATAAACAAGATAAGCAACATATATTACATAATCAGAATTTCCAAATAGTATTTCATGAGATGAGGTGTAATAAAATGAGAATCATCAGCCTGAAGGAAAACTCCAAACAAGCGAGAACTTCACTCATCTTATAATTGATCTGGAATATCATATCCAAGATGCTTATAGAACACTAAACAGGCCTAATCAAATGAGAAACTCACCAAGATATATCATATACAAAATGAATAACAGAGAAATTAAAGAGAGAATTCTAAAAGCAGCTAGAGAAAAGCCCCAAATCACATTCAGAGGCAAACCAATTAGGATCACTATGGATTTTTCAGAGGAAACAATGAAGGCCAAAAGAGCTTGAAACAAATATTTCAAGTGTTGAAAAATAACAACTTCCACCCAAAGATAATATACCCTGCAAAACTCAGCTTCAAATGTGATGGGGAAATCAAATACTTCAACGATAAACTCAAGCTAACAAGATACATGAACACAAATCCTACTCTACAAACTATTCTCAAAGATGTTCTCCATTCAGAAGAAAATGCAAACGACATCCTAATTCCTTAAACATAGGCGAGTCAATAATCATATTTTACACAAGATGACTTCCAAGATGACTCAAAACTCTGTAATTGATACAAAGTCAGAGACTCAGTCTCCCATGTCTACTCTAACTTTGAACGTGAATGGTCTCAATGCCCCAATTAAAAGACACAGACAGGCCCACTGGATCAAAAACAAAATCCAACAATACATTGCCTGCAAGAGACACATTTGACACTCAAAAATAGACACAGGCTGAAAGTGAAAGGTTGGCAAAATGTCTACCAGGCCTGCGGCCCAAAAAAGCAAGCTGGTGTGGTGGTAATAATTTCTGATAAAATCAATTTCCAACTAAAACTAGTCAGAAAGGACAAAGAGGGTCACTATATCATAATAAAAGGGACAGTCCAAGAGTTTACGGCGCGTGGTCGGGAGTCCGCAGCTCGCAGTCATGTCTGCGTCTGTAGTGTTGGTCGTCTCGCGGTTTTTAGAAGAGTACTTGAGCTCCACTCTGCAGCAGCTGAAGTTGCTGGATGCTTATCTTCTGTATATACTGCTGACCGGCGCTCTGCAGTTCGGTTACTGTCTCCTCGTGGGCACTTTCCCCTTCAATTCTTTCCTCTCGGGCTTCATCTCTTGTGTGGGGAGCTTCATCCTAGCGGTGTGCCTGAGAATACAGATCAACCCACAGAACAAACCCCGGAGCGAGCCTTTGCTGATTTCCTCTTTGCCAGCACTATCCTGCACCTTGTTGTTATGAACTTTGTGGGCTAAATTGTTCCCATTTACTTAATTGAGGAGTAGGAGACTGGATTAATGTTCACTTTTTGATGTCTCTTGGATAAAGTTCTTGGACAGAAGCTGGTTGGCATTCGTAGGTTCTTATGATTTGTACTCACTCCCGACATTGATTTGGTCTGCAGGTGGAGAACCCGGAGAAAGTTCTGTCCTTTTTTGTCAGACCAGCTTTGCAATGAACATTTGTTAACATGAACTCTACTTTTCATTAATTGTAACCTTTTGCCCTCCACATTAAAAAAAACTACTTGTTATTAAAAAAAAGGGGGGGACAGCCCATCAAGAAGATATAACGTTAATTAACATTTATGCCCCCAATTACAACCCACCCCAAATATATGGAAAAAATACTTAAGGACATCAATCCCCTCATTGATCTCAACACAATAATTCTGGGGGACTTCAACACACCACTATCAATTCTAGACAGATCATCAAAACAAAAAATCAATAAAGACATCTCCAATCTGAACAACTCTATTAGAAAATCAGACTTAACAGACATCTACAGAATATTCCATCCTCAGACACCTGAATTTACCTTCTTCTCAGCGGCTCATGGATCCCTCTCTAAAATAGATCACATCCTAGTTCACCGGGATAATCTTAACAAATATAAAAATGTGGATATAATCCCATGTATTCTATCAGATCATAATGCTATGATCTTAGCAATCAACAACAAGAGAAACAACAGAAACTACTCAAATACTTGGAAATTAAATAATTCCCTCTTAAACGAAGGATGAGTAAAGAGGAAATGAGAGCAGAAATTAAGAAGTTCTTGGAATTGAACAAGAATGAGGAAACAACAAACCAAAACCTCTGGGAGAATGAAGGCATTCTTAAGAGGTAAATTTATAGCAATGAGTGCATACATCAAAAATCTAGAAAGAGATCAGATAAATAGCCTTATTCTTCAACTCAAACAACTACAAAAGGAGGAACAGTCCAACCCCAAAGCTAACAGAAGACAGGAAATTACCAAAACTAGAGCTGAAATCAACAAAATTTAGAACAAAAAAAAAAAAA
>PVKS010023091.1:0-32830 GCA_004027875.1 Aplodontia rufa
CCCTGGCTGACATTGGTTTCACCTCCACCACCATCCCAAAGGCACTGAGGAATATCCAGACTCACAGCAAAGTCATCTCCTTTGCAGGCTGCATGACACAGATATACTTTTTCATTTTGTTTGCATGCCAGGACAACTTACTCCTGGCAGTGATGGCCTATGACCGCTTCATTGCCATCTGTCACCCCCTGCACTATGTTGTCATCATGAATTCACGGGTCTGT
Organism: Aplodontia rufa; assembly: GCA_004027875.1. Classification (NCBI taxonomy): domain Eukaryota; kingdom Metazoa; phylum Chordata; class Mammalia; order Rodentia; family Aplodontiidae; genus Aplodontia; species Aplodontia rufa. The sequence continues at coordinate 225 of PVKS010023091.1, forward strand.
GTGCTCATGGCTCTGGGGACTTGGTCGGTCAGTGTCCTGGGCTCGCTGCCAGGGACCTTGACCGTCTTGAGGCTGTCCTTTTGCACAAACATGCAAATCCCTCACTTTTGCTGTGATCTTCCTGAAATCCTGAAGCTCGCCTGCTCTGACACACTCATCAATAACATAGTGGTGTATTCTCTGACTATTGTCCTGGTTGTTTTCCCTCTTACTGGCATCCTCTTCTCCTATTCTCAGATTTTCTCCTCCATCCTGAGGATTGCCTCAGACAGAGGCAAGTACAAAGCCTTTTCCACCTGTGGGTCTCACCTGGTGGTGGTCTCCTTGTTCTACTGTACTAGCCTTGGTGTCTACCTCAGTTCTGCAGCCACATCATCCTCTAGGATGAGCCTGACGGCCTCAGTGATGTACACCATTGTCACACCCATGCTGAACCCCTTCATCTACAGTCTAAGGAACAGGGACATCAAGGTGGCCTTTCAGAGAGTCCTTAGCAAGATGATGACTCTGATGGGAATGTTTCATTGCATGATCAAGCCTGAAGACCAGAAAGTCTAACCTCTTTCATCTAATACTGTGAATACCTTCACTTTACATATTTTAAATCAACTCATTTTGCCTCTTGCTTTGGGTTTTTCTTACCCTAAGAATTGTTCATAATGTTACACAATGTACCTCTCTTTTTTACTCTCTAAGCCATCATCTTAACATTGTATGAACTCAACCAGCGGTTTTCTTAGTTATCTGCAAATTTGATTTGTTTTTTAAAATTTATTTGTATTTTTTATTGATATGGAATAATGGTCTCTATTGACAAGGCTGGGGTGACAGTTCAGTGTGTGTGTATAAAGTGTAATGGTCAAATCAGGGTAATTAGTTTTCCATCTTCTTAAATGTATTATTAATTTTCACGGGAAAGTTTTGAGCTTTTCTTCAGAATTAAATAACATATATACTAAGTTATTGTGAACTATTGTTCCCTTCCTGCTGTAGAATAGAAGAACTTATTTCTCTGATGTACTTTTCCTTATCCTATCTCTTTCTGTCCTGACTTCCCATGTACCCTAGTAACTTCTTGTTAACATTTTTCTTTTCTCTACTTGTATGAAATCAATGTTGGTAGCTGTGCACATGAGCAAGACATGCTATTTATCTCTCTTGTACTTCTTTTTATTTTTGCACTGGTGATTGAACCCAGGTGTTACACAGTCTAGGCAGGTGCTCTACCATGGAGCTACATCCCCTGCCCTTTATTTCGAGACCAGCTCTTCCTAGTTGGCCAGGCTGAACTTGAACTTGAAAACCTCCTGCCTCAGCATTCTGAGCGGATATGTTTGCCAGCATATGCCACCCTACCTGGACCCATCCTGTGATTTTAATGACTTTAACCTTACACATCAGATATATATGTTCACTGGTCATGGGATGTGTACCTACAGTGTTGTAGAAATACTGTGTGGAATCTTACATTTCTGAGGTGATATAAATAAACTGAACTCAATGATTTTCCCCTTTCATCTGAATCACTTGGGGACGGGAAAGTAGTTCATTTTTTTTTTTTTTTTGTACCAGGGATTGAACCCAGGAGCACTTAATCACTGACACCCAGCCTTAGCCTTTTACATTTTTAGTTTGATACAGTATCTTGCTGTGTTGCTTAGGGCCTCACACTGTTGCTGAGGCTGGCTTTGAACTCCTCATCCTCCTGATTCACCCTCCTGAGCCACTGGGACACCACACCTGAATTAGTCCTGCTTTTTTACAGCAATGAAATTCACAGAAGGCCTGCATGAGGACCTTCCAAGGGTAGAATCCACAGTGACCTAAAGACCTTGCCCTTGGTTCTACCTCTTACATACAGGCTCCACCAACTTTCACAATCACATGAGGGGCTCCTTCCCACACCTGAGCCTGTAGATAACACATGTGAACCTTATTGGAACAGCACAGTGTCAGTGTCATCTCTCTCTATCTGCAGATAGGAAGTGAGAGCTCCTGGTGTGTACGTACCTGACTCAAGGTCTCAGGTGTGAGAACCATGATCAAACCCAGGCTTGTGTAGACAGGTGATTCTCTTAGGCCTGATGCCAGGGAATCTTGAGATTAACCTTATTTAATAGCAATTAACCCTCAAAAGAAATGGAGTGCTGTGAACCATATCCCCACTTTGGAATTCCATTCCCCATCCAAAAAATGTCCTGAGTCATGGGTCAGTGGTCCTAGCAATAAAACAGACCAGAGAGAAGAAGTAATCCAGTCACACTTCCCAAGCTGAGCATAATCTAAAGCAGGCTTCATTATGAAAAACACTTGGTCAGGAGCACATCTCTGTGGGGATGTGGTGCAGCACTCACACAGTGAGATAGCTCCAGTGACTAGGACAGGGAGCTCAGGACACCACTATCATGTTGTGGTCAGCCAGGGACAAAAGTGTTGTTGTGCAGAGCATAGCTATGATCTAATTTCACTTCCTTTGCTGCTGAGCACTTTCATGTTTTTGTGTTCACTTTTAATTCCTGATTTATTTTAAGTTTAACTGACAAAGTTGCACATCCTCAGGGGACATTGTGCTAATATGAGGGATGCTGGAAATGTGTCACGATTTCCAGGCATTTACTTCTCTGTTCTGGCTCACCTCTCCAGGTCACAGTCTGTATTTAGTACTTGTATTCTAATTATTTTAAATAATTCTATCTACATTGCTTTGTTTTACGTCTTGTGTTCTAAATATGTTCCATAGGGTTCCATTATTTTTCTTTATTTCTTGACCTACACTTGGCTAGCATGCATGAACACCTCCACTGTGCTTTCAGCTCTGTTCCTTTATCTCCCTTCCGGGTTGATGCTCCCAAGGTTCACACATACTTTCCCTGTGAGTCTGCTGCTGGCGGAGGTCTTCTGGCCAATTTCACTGTGTTAGGATGATTGGCATTTACACAGGAATTTAACTTGATTTTCCTTCCAATCAATAACGAATGATCCAAGCACCATTTATTTCAAAATATTTCTTTGTGCACCAGTATCTGCTGCTTTTATCTTCACTTGTAATTTTACTGGATTTCTTTTTATTATTCTGCTACATTGATAAATCTATTTAAATAAGGCACATTCCCAGTGCCTCAAGGAATATGTGATTAATACATGGTATTAAAGGGAAGGATAAATTTTACCTCTTTACTCTTCTTTTAAAAAATTATCTTACCAATATTCTTTTTGGATAACATATCTAAGTTTCCTTTCCCATATTCTGGGCTTTTTGCTTAATAGTATGACATGGGATTTTTTTTTAGTGTGATGGTGATAAACCCAGCTTAAAACCTGAGCACAAGGTTTACTCTGTATTGTCATTTCCAGTTGCGAATGGAACCAAGTACAGCAAGCTTTGTGGATTAAACAGAACTTCAATGAATTATCTTTCAGGTCAGGAAGTCAGAGGTTCTAAAATTACCTCAAGTGGTAAAATGAAGGTGCCTGCAGGGCTGAGTTTCTTCAGACAATCTGAGGAGGATTCCCTTTCCTTATCTTTTCTAAACTTCTAGAGGCACTCAAATTCCTGAACTTATGGTCCCTTCCTGTATTTCCAAGCCAATGAAAGTTGAACTGAATCCCTCTCATGTCATCATTCTGACCCTGACATTTCTGCCTCCTACTTCAAAATCAGAGAACCTGTGTGGGTACATTGGACTCAGCCAAATGATCCAGGATAAGCTCTGTTTTAAATCAGAAAATTAGCAACCGTAATTTTGCCTACAATTTTCATTCCTTTTTAACTCTGTAGCCTAAAATGTTTACAGGTTCCAAAGACTAGGACATAAACATATTACAAGCTTATCATTGTACCCACCATGCTGTTATATAATTTTCTTTAAATAATTGTAAGCTAACCTTAGGTAGAATTTCTGAGAAAATGTATGTTATTATAATAATTTATTAAAAATTATAGTGCCATGGAATAAATTTGAAGTAAAGAATCTGACACACAAAAATGAATTTTAATGACTCCATTTTTATAAAGTTCAAAAATAACATTAAGTAATCTTTACTGTAAGAATTATGGGTACTGATCATGCTGGGTAGATATATGATTGGAATTGGGCAAAAGGAGACTGTTATGTTCAATTTCCTGAATATGTTCAATTTCCTGAATTAGGTTCAGACTACTTGCATAAACACTTTCTGAAAATTTATTGTACTTTTCACAGACCATATTTTTATACATAATATATACATTTAATATTACAGTATAATATAAAGAACAATATGGAGTACTGTAGTGTATTCTACTAAACACATAATATTACATTGAAAAGGTTTTATGACAAAACTCTGCAGAACTTTACTTTTGATTCTTCTGCTTTTTTTCTGCCTGTTGAATGAATTTAATGTCTGAAGTTGCAGCAACTATTCTGTGACCGTGAGGATGACTGTTACACATTGGGAATGGTAAGTAGTGCAGAAAAGTAAAAGAAGTCTGAGTCCTTAATCTACTGTTGATCTGCTGTACCGTCCCTGACTCTCTGACCCTAGAACTGTGATGTATGGAAAAATAAGCTTTAATTTATTTAATCCGCTGCTTCTCTTTGCCTTTCTATTACATGCACCTGAATATGTTCCTACCTAGATATACTGGTTATGATATATTGTAGAATATTAGTAGCATCAAAAGGAGCCCTGGAACTTGATCTGCATAGCAACCTTTGGGAACACTTGTGAAACTGATGCCGAAACAAATAAAGGACAGTAGAAGATAGAAGCCTGGCCCCAGTGTCCCAAATGTGTGGGTACAAAGACAAGCTTTGTGGGGAGCTGGGTTGTCCCCCCGGGAGCCGATCAGGAGGAGGGTGAGTGCCGACGGCTGGAACCCGGTTCTCCCCTCGTCCGGGGACCCCTTCCCTCCCAGCCGGGGAAACGAGGCAACCATACGCAGCTGATGGTAGCTCAGAATCCGTTTATTATCAAGGCACACAGGTTTTTATATATGGAGGAGGGGAGACAGCCAAGGAATCAATAATCCTTCTAAGGGAGTTGCCAGGGGTTATGCAGATTTTGAGTACATACAAACAACTAGGTAACAGCACATTCCAACCCACTCTGACTCTTTGCATAACAAAGCAGGACCTAGCAGCCCTTTCTGAAGGAACTTATGGAAATAGTAACAAGATCACCCTAGGGCAGCTGTTGAAATAGGGGTGAAGGCTACACCCCAACAATTCCCCCTTTTTATTTTATTTGAAAGCGTCCAGGATCTGTCTTAGGTTGTGGAATGCGATAACCCTTTTTACCCGTCATGGGGATGGGCAACAGCATGGTTGCTTCCCTGGCTTAGGTCAGTAAGGCATCCATTCCATCGTACCCGTCATTGATTCAAGGACTCATGTCTCTTTTAACATACAAAATCATACTTTGGGGGGGGGTCTTGCCTTTGCTGCTGTGCCAGCAGGATATTGTATGATTTTTAGTCTGTTGTTGATGCCATCAGCTGTAAGAGCGATAAATGAGGAAAATTATATCTAAACTTAACACTCCAATCTAGGCACCAATGCCAGATCAATTTTTTAAGGGCTTTTGACATCCTGGTAGCAAGCCAAATAAAGACATAGGTGGAACTCTGCTCTCAGGGGTGTAGCCTTCACCCCTATTTCAACAAAGCTTTGTTTCTCACTAAATGCTGACTTGGCAGAGTTTATTTCCCTGCTCTGCAGAGTAAGGGTGATGGTAATAGCAAGTCTTCATAGGGTCACTGTAAGCACTGAGAGCAGCTGAAGGTGGAGCACTGGAAACATGAATGATTACAAGACAATGAGAATTTCTTCATTGACAAGTTCGGGAGTTGAGTTGGACTTGAGAATAACACCAAAGCTCCCCAGAAAGTTAAAAGCACTAAGCCTTTGTCCCTGCATATCTGAAAATTTTAGCTAATTTACTGGCCTTGGGTTGTAATTTTATAGAAAGCCTACTCTCTACGTAAGCTGAAGTAGCTTTGCTTAAGGAACATCTATTTCCTGTGTGTGTTGAATAAAAGAGTAATTTGTAGCATTCTGCAGTGCAATGTGGTGGCCACACTGCACAATTGCCTGCTGTGTAATTTTTGAATAAGAAAAGAGGAATTTGAAGGTTTGAAACAGGAACTGGTGAAAAGGAGAGGGAAATGACCTGATTTGACCAGGAGCCACTGTCCTGGAAATACCACACTGAGCCCCAGTAACACAATTATTATGTGTTAAATACATAGGAGTTTTTTCAATGTTCAAGGTGATAGAAGTGTTGACTACCCTGAGTTGATCATCTCACATGTATTCATGTATCAAAGTTTCATGCTCATACCCAGAGGTTTGTGTAATGTAAATAATACTTAATTTTATAGGTGCTCACCTTAACCTCCCAAAATGAAATGAAAATAAACAGTGGAAGGACCTGACCTTTATAATCTTTGCATTTTGGAGTTTCTAACATTCAGCTAAGGCAAAGAAACAAGGACTAACTGACTCAACATTTTTTTCTCACTTTTTCTAACTTTTGCCACCATTTCCAAGTTATGGAGTCACTTGCTGAGTTATGTGTGAATCTGAACTCAGCCCAATCACTTCATGGCCTAAGCTTCACTAGATGAATGTGCCTCCTAACAGGCATGAAGAGGAATGGTGGCTTCAAGGTCTCAGTCAAAATTAACCTTGCCTCAAATGAACCCCTCAGGATGGCCTCAATCACAGGTGTGAGGTCAAATGAAGAGAAATGTGCTGATGACCTTGGCCCCATGTTGGGGTTAGAAATATACCTTTCCTGGCTGGAGCAGTGACTCAGCATTTACAGCACTTGGCTGGCATGAGTAAATACTCAGGTTATAAGCCCCATGTACACAATGAAGTGTTAGAGCAACAACAGACAAATGAAAAACTATATAAAATTTATTCTTTCTCTCTCACTGTCCCTCTCTCTCTTTAAAAATCAAAAATGAAAAAAAAATGTACCTTTGCTCTCTGATCTCTGCTGAAGGAGACCATTTCCCCAAGATCACAACTCTTAGAATTGTTTTCACCAAATGATAGTATATGGAGCTGTTTGCATCAAAAATAATTTAAAAGTTAATTCAATTTTTAAAAATATGTTTTATCTGTTGACAAGCCCATCAGCAGATGAAACTGTGGTATATGTGCACAATGGAGAATTACTCAGCCATAAATAAGATTGGCTTTTTGGCACTGGTCAGTAAGTGGATGGAACTGGTGTCTATCATGTTAAGCGAAAGAAGCTAGTATAAAAAGGTCAAAGGTCAATGTTTTCTGTGATATGTGGAAGATAATAGAAAATAAGGGAAATATCAGAAGATTAGACAAAGGGGAATGAAATGGAGGGAAGAAGGATGAAATAAGGAAAGTTCATGGAATAAATCAGACTTAAATTTCCTAGGTATATATATGAATATACTAGAGTGTATCTCACCATTATTTACATCAACAAGATACTCATTTATAAAAAGATAGTAATATATAAGAGAAAGATCACTGCAGGGAAGAGAACGAGTGTGGGAGGAATGGAGGGGAAGGGGAAACAAAGAGGACTGGATTAGAATAAGGTATATTCCATGCTTTTAAAATTATGCCATTGTATATTCTATTGTCAATGTAACTAAAAAGAACAATAAAATTGAAAACTTTAAACACAATGCAATTCATCACAGCATTAAGTTGAGGAGGAAAAGTCTATGATCATGTTAATAGATTCGGAGAAATAATCTGAAAAATAATATTTATTGATAAAAAACACAACAAATGATAAACGTACAGGAGCATTGTCAAATTTATTGTCCTACAAAACCCACATCAATTGAAGCTAGATCATCTTCACTAAAATACATGAAAGGATATATTTTTAAAATTTTCAAAATTATAATTGAAATAGAAGATAATACAATAAGAGCATAAATGTATATTTGGGACTCAGAGTTTCAGTGGTCTCAGGCACAGGCAGCCAACTCCATTGCTCAGGGCCTGAGATGAGGAACATCACTGTGGTGGAATGGTGTGGCAGAGGGAAGCAGCTCAAGACAGTTCAACAGTAAGTGAAAGAGAGTTCTGATCACCAATGACCTGCATCCTTCACTACACACTACCTGGCTACGATTGCCTCCCAGTTAATACATATCATTGGATTACTTAACTGTTTAGGGTGCAACTGCCAAAATCTACTATTTTCACCTCTGAATGCGATTGCATTATCGCACACACAACTTGACAACACTGTGTCTAATCCATATACGTAGAGTAGCTCTCATACAATTTCACATACACATGCAGCACACTATACAGCTTTCATTTTATCTTGAAATGTTATGGTCTTGCTGATTCCTGAGATACCTTGAAGGCATTTGTCTGTTTGTCTCTTTGCAAAATACATAGCTTCACTTTAGCGACAGTAGTCTTTTCAAAGACCAAATTTTCTTTGTCCTCAATATTGTACATGCATATCTGGTTAAAGTGCAAGCTTTTGAAATCCTTCCCATCTGCTTTTTGCTCCTGACTCTCATGGTAAATGTGGCTACAGTTTGTCAGCAATACCCCTGCCATCACTTGAATGCTGTGCTGCCTTGAAATTGTGTCTGTCAGACTAAATAGTCCATAACTTTTAATTTCAGCCTCCCACAGAGTCTCTTGTCATAATAAAATGTCAACAAATTCTTTGCCAGAATGTCATATAAATAGTCCAGTTGTCAATAGAGTCATTATTCCCTTTGAAACTCTGGAGCCCAGCTTTTACTTTCTGTATTATTATCTGCTGTCTGGTCTCTTGAGCTCCTGCCAGATCAACCATTAAGCTCCACATACAACATTCTCAGGCTTATACTGTGTATCTCCAGACTTGTTTAAGCTTCTACTGAAAATGCGTTCCAAAGATTTTTAAATGCATAATAAGATTCCATCAAATTAACAACCCTACTTCTTGGTGCCAGTTTCTAGAATGCTTTTTGCTGCTGTGACCAAAATACCTGAGAAGAAAACGTATGGGAGGAAAAGTTAATTTGGGTCCATGGTTTCAGAGAATCAGTGTACTCCATCATTCTAGGTCCAAGGTGAGGTGGAACATCATGGCAGTGGGGACTGGTGGAGAAAGCTTCTCACCCCCTGATTCCCAGGAAGTGGAGAGAGAGGAAGGGGAGGAGCAGGGCACAAGGTACAATTCTCAAGATTGTACCCCCAGGAACTACTTCCTCCAGACTCCCACCTACCTATGGTTGTCACCAGTAGAATAATTCTTTGAAATTATTATCCCATCAAATGGATTAATCCATTGACTAGATTATAGAGCTCAATATAATCATTTCACTTCTGAACATGAACACTAGTGATTTTTGGAAACACCTCAAATATAAACTATGACAGGAACAGATCACACAAATTGGTGACCAGAGGATATGAAGAGGTAGTGAGAGAGATGGAAGTAGAAAGATGTTGAACAAAAGGCACAAAATTTCAGTTAGACTAGGGAATAAGTTTTAGTGACCTATCGCACTGTATGGTGACCACAGTTAATAGTAATTAGATCTGTGTTAAAAATTCCTGAAATAGGCTGTTAATTAATCCAGGTGCCCATCAGGAGATGAATGGATAGAGAGAATATGGTATGTTAATACATATACATGGGTATTTTAAAGGCATAAAATGTCATTTGCAGAAAATTGAATGGAACTGGAGGAAAGCCAGAAATAGAAGGACAGATAATGTATCTGCCCTTTTGTAAGTGGAAACTAAAAAACCAAGATGACCTGCAAGTGGAAGAGGGTTTTCTAAGCACTTGGGAAAGGTACCAGGGAACGAGATGGTTGTGGGGTAGAAGAATGGATAGACATGAATAATTTATGATGCATGTATATATGGAAATATCACAAGAATCCCATTAAATGGTATAATTAATGTGTGTTCATGATAATAATTATTAAAACAAAATAAAATAGACTTTTAATGTTCTCACCACATACAATGATATCTTCAATTGGGAATGAAATTATTAAGTAACTAGACTGAGTCACTGTATAATGAATGTATATATAGATCAACATGTCATATTGTGTACCATATATATATAATTATTTTAATTATTTTTAATAAAAATTAAAATGATAGTATTAAACAAAATTTATCATCACATTAAAATTAATTGAAACCAGATATAAATGCCCATGATTTAGTAATATCAACATAGGTAAGTAATTAAATTGGCAGTGACATAATGAAAATATAATACTTCATTTTCTTACCAGAGTATCTTATCAGATACTCATTATTTGTTGAATGAATCAGGGATAAAGTCTCAGTGTATCCAGAAATTTAATATATAATGATGTTGCCCTTTAAGAGGGCAGAAAACAAGGGAAGTAAAGAAGCCCTAAGGGGTGGCCACTGAGAGGACATCCCTCAGCCCTGGGAAAGCTCTTCCTTATGAGTCATCCTCCCTCTCAGAAGAGCCAGGCTCCATATTGAGTATTTCTATCTGTTAAGAGTCACCTGGTTCCTGGACCTCTGGAGGTAAGTCTGGTTTCAGGGCCCTGATGGGGGACTCTGTGGCCAGCTGGACACAGCACTACTTCCTGAGTCCAGCACTACAGCAAGATGTCACCAGGTCCTTTGGTCTGAAGTCTGGTTCTGGTTGTGGCCATTTGTCTCTCTCTTGTTGTCTTGCCTGTTGTTTTTCTCTGGTTATCATTGTCAAATGTGAGTCTCTGTGTTCATAAGATGGGACAAGTCCACCAACTCCTCTTCAGTGCATGCTAACAAATTTTTAAGGAGTTTCAGGCAAAGACTTATGATTATGATACAACTTGATCTCAGGAAATTTTGGGAACTGGATTGGCCTTCTTTAGAGGGTGGCTGGCTCTCCAATGGGTCAACTGACCTCTCTGTAGCCTACTGAGTCCAAAATATCATTCTCTGTGGCTTGGACACCCTGACCAATTTCCATATATTCATATTTGAATTGACATAGTCACTGAAAAACTTTCTTGGTTTAGGCAATGTTAAAGAAATGGAGGTTTATTAACACATGTTAAATCCAGATAAATTGTAATGTTATACAACCTAATACATTTTCAGAAATGTTTTTGGAAGGGGAGGGGAGGGATAAGGGTGGGTAATTGGGGGGACTCTTGGGGGTAAATCTAAGCTCCAGAATCTATATACATATGATATTATTTCATTAAAAGCTTATCTGATTGTTCAACAAATAAATTTCTCAATTAAAAAAAAGAAATGTGCCAAATGCTCTAAAAACATCATTCTCACCAGGACCTCTGATCTAAGTCCTAGAAAGACTCCCCCTCAGTACCTGAGTACTTGCCGATAATTCCTGAAGCATTGGAGGAAACAGATTTTTCCCCTCTTACCACCCCCTATCCATCTCCTTCTAACCCTTCTAATTCCTTATACTCTAATGGACCTGTATCCACTCCCTCCAGTTCTCCCTATACTGGGAGTGGATCCACCTACCATCTTGGACAGACTTCACCTGATTCTTCTACCTCCCCCATTCCTCAACTTCACTTCCAGCAGGCATCTCTACCCCTGGATCTGCATCAGATCAAATTCCCTTTATGAGATATATTCCCCTGATGTTCTCTTGGAGCACCTCCTAGAGGCTTATAGAACATACGCCCCTATAGACCCAGAAGCTCCTGAAAACTGGCAGGTCTTAAATATTGCATTTGTTACTCACTCAGCCCCAGATATTAGGAGGAAGTTACAGAGACAAGGAAGGATTTGAGGGAAATTGTTATCTGAGCTGAACAAAATTGCCCAAAGACTATATGACAATAGAGATACCCTAGAAGACAGACAGACAAAAAATGGCCATGATAAAGGTGGCAGCTCTAAAAGATTCCTAGGCTACTGTCTGAAAGCCTACAAGATTATGTAAAGAGAGAAAGGTCCAAAGACTGCCATAGAAAAAGAAGACCTCTCTTATCAAAGGATCAATGTGCCTGTAAGGAAGAGGGGCACTGGAAAAAAGAATGTCCAAAAAATAAAATAAAATTTAAAAAACCCCTCCAAAGTCCTACAAATGGACACACTTGTGGACTGATAGGGCCAAAGCTCCATATCTATGAGTCCCCTGGAGCCCATGATAATCTTACACATAAGGGGCAAACCTGTCAATTCTTTGCTGGACACCAGGGCTGCCTACTCAGTTGTGACAGAGGCCGAAGGACCCGTCAAATGACAAGATCCTTATTCAAGTAACCATGGGAAAATCAAAATCTTACCTGTGGACCAAAGCTAAGATTACCAGTTTGAGTTGTGGAACTACAACCCACTCCTTCCTCCTAATGCCTGACTGTCCTTTTCCACTACTCAGGAGAGACCTTTTGCAGAGATTAAAAGCTACAATTTCATTTCAAGGGGATGAAACAGAATTGACCTTTGATTAAGTATTCTTGATGGCAGTCAATTATTATAGCCTCTAGATACCTGGGATTTCAGAGATTGAAAAGCCTCTTTATTTCATCAGTACAGGTAAGAATACCCCCTGAAGGGAACAAAAACTGAGCTAAAAGCTTTTAAATTGGCCCTTTGGAAGGCCAAGGTAGCAACTGTTCATTGTAGGGGACATCAAAAGGACAATTCATCTGAAGCAAGGGGTAACATAGCAGCCAAATTGGCATCCAGAGAAGCTGTGTTAACACCAGTGGGGCTTTTAGATCTTGCAACTGTTGCAATGCCCTAGTTGCTATATACTCTCCATTAAACTAAAAAAGAAATAGAACATGGAGAAACCGTAGGGGCTTCAAACAATAACTCAGAATGGAAAATCTTAACAGACCATTAGTTTTTGTTTTTGTTTTTACCTAAGGCACTTGGTTGGACACTGACCACCAAGCAAGTTCACCAAAGAACTCATCATGGGGCTACTAAACTATCTGAACTCTTAAGAAAAAGATATTATATCCTAGGGTTAGATAAGACTGCAAAAGACATCACTGCACAATGTGGAATCTATGCCCAAGTCAATCCAGAACCAAATTTAAGCTCCCAAAGGTACCAGAAAAAGAGGACCTTCTCCTGGATAACAATGGGAAATTAATTTCACTGAAGTAAAACCTGAAATCATGGATATCATTACCTCTTGGTATGTGTAGACACCTTTTCTGTATGAGTTGAAGCTTTCCATTCCAAGACCAAAACTGCTCAGAAAACAAGTTAAAAGGCTACTACAGGAAATAGTTCCTAGATTATTCCTTCCCTTAGCTCTGGGGTCTGACAATGGCCCAACATTCACAGCCCGAATTACTCAAATGGTATCTAAGGTTTAAAAATCAATTGGAAATTACATTGTGTTTATTGACCACAGAGTTCAGGATAGGTCGAAGGAAAGACTAGGACCCTAAAGGATGCTCTTACAAAACCAAACTTAGAGACTGGTGAGAGTTGGTTTAATGTCTTTCCCTTTGTCCTCTTGTGGGCTAAATGTATCCCATATATTCAGGGATTCATCCCTTATGAGATCATGTTTGGGAGACCCTCTCCCTTATTCCCTTGCCTTAGAGAAGAAATTTTAGCTAAAGTTTCTAGCTATGATCTTTTCCAGTCTCTCCAGGCCCCTCAATAAGTGTTAAGCCAAATTCACTCTCTAGGCTCAATGGGGCACCAAGGACCATAAACCACACCTGTTTCAGCCTGGAGTCCTTGTTTAGATTAAATGCCACCATCCAGCCAGCCTTGAAAGTAGCTGGCAAGGACCTTTCCTGTGATCCTGACAATGCCAGCTACAATGAAATTTGTGATAAAACACTACTGGATTCATAATTGGAAGTGTTGGAGCAACAAAAGCCACATGAAAAACTAAAAAAAATTGGTTCTCTCTCACTCTTTCTCTCTCTGTCTTAAAAAAATTCTTGAGGACCAAAATAACAAAAGTGGTGAAGGATATCTACAATAAAAACTATACAACACTAACGAAAGAAATTAAAGTAAACCTTAGAAGATGGAAAGGCATCACATGTTCTTAGAAAGTGAGAATTAATATCGTCAAAATGACAATGTTACTGATAGTGCTATGTGAATTGAGTGCAATACCCATCAACATTCCAACGACGTTCTTCACAGAAGTAGAAACAACAGTGATGAATTTCATTTGGAAAATTGAGAGACCCAGAATAGCCAAAGCAATCCTTACCAAGAAAAGTAAAGCTGTAGGCACCAGAATATTGGAACTCAAATTATCTTGCAGAGCTATAGAAACAAAAGCAGAATGGTTCCAGCACCAGAACAGACATGGAAACCAATGGGATAGAATAGAACACACAGTGACAAATCCACACGAATTTGGTTACCTCATACCTGATAATGGTGTCAAAACATAAGCTGAAGAAAAGATAGTCTCTTTAACAAATGGTACTGTGGAAACTGTAAATTATTCTGTGGTAAAATAAAACTTAACCTCTATATCTAACCCTGCTCAAATATCAAATCAATGTGGAACAAAGTCTTGAGAATTGGGCCAGAAACCCTGCACCTACTAGAAGAAATGTAGGCCCAACTCACCAGCATGTTGGTTTAGGAACTGACTTCCTAAACAACATCCCCAAAATGCAAGAAATGAAAGGAAAAGCCAATAAGTGGGATGCCATCAAATTGAGAAGCTTTGGAGATCAGTAGAAAATGGTGAGAGAGAAGCTGTCTCTGTTTAATCCCCTGAACAGTGACCATGACTACCAATGATCCCCATAGGCCCACAGGAGAGCGAGACCCTGATCAGGGTTGGAATTTAATCCTGGACATCCAGAAACTCTTTGAAACACGGTAATTTGGGAACACTTCCAGAGCAGGAATCAATCTGTGCCTGACTAGGGAGTCCCAGCAGGTACCCATGAAATACTCCATTCTGGGTCAGCTTCCAAGTCTCAACTAATTCTCAGGGGACTGCAGAAAGCCTAGGAAAAAGAATCCCTTATGGAAATCCACAAATTCAAGAACAAGACAGCATATTTATGATACCTTGAGACTGACTCACTGTATCATAGCCACACATAGGAGGAATGAATGACAGCCAGTGTGAGTGAATTAAGAAAGTTGGGTGCATCAGGTCTGCCCTCATTGCCACCCAGAGGGCAGAGCCAAGCCTAGTTCTGCCTGAGGATATATAAATCATAGAGAATTGAAATGAGAACCTGAAGGACTCACCACCCAGGGCCCTCCTTCTTCCACCTTCCTCATGTCCTAAGTTTCTGGTATGGCTCTATAGCACACACATATTGCTGAAGAGCAAAATCCCAAGAAATTCTGTCAGGCTTTGATTATAACTGACTGATGGAGCCTCAAGACATTGCTTGAGCCAGAAGCCAGACAGTTTCATTGGATTTTGATTTTTAAAAATTTTTTCTCTTGCTTTTATGTGTGTGAGTGTGTGTGTGTGTGCGTGTGTGGTGTTGTACTTCCTGTGGATCCTTTATTCTTCTCTCAATTTTCTTCCTTTCACCGTACTGCTTCCTTCTTATACTTCCTTCTTAGTACTCACCACACAGTCTGAGGTCCGGGCTCCCAGCCAAACCACATTATTTCATGTTATATACCCTCTTGTAGTTCACTACTCTGCTAACCTTGAATTGTCTTCCTTCCAGCAACAGCCCAAACCTGTTCCACTTTCTTTCACCCTCCCTTTCTTTTCATTAATCAGATTATCCTACAGCATCTTTATCCCTCCTGCACTTGTTCCATAATCACAAGTTGTCTCTACCTTCCTATCTCATCTCTTTTGCTTTCAGGTGTCTGTAAGCTTAACACAAATTAGCTCCAATTGTAGATAACTGCTAATTCCACCATTCCTTCCATAGTTGAAAAATAACAGTACAACAACAGCAGAAGGAACAAAATAACCAGTTCAACACTGTTTTTCTGCATGCCTTGACAAATCATATTGACTATTTTTTCTTACCTAGTGAGGTGCTGGATATCTGATGTGAATGCCAAACTTGATTATACTTGTTAGCTTTTAAAATAGTTGTAGACTCCCAGTTAATAATGATTTCACTGAAGATAGATGCTAATCCTTTTACTCCTCTTATAGGTGGAGATTAATATTGTAACAGTTATAGGGAACAAAGTAACCAGATTAACAATGCTTGCTTATTGTACATATTAGCTGTACATATTTAGTCTTTTCCCTTATCTTGGGAGGTATTGGAATTGTTAAATATCAGTAATATTTCAAAGATTTAGAACTTTACTATACAACTGTACTCAACTCCAAATAAGCAAAGAGACACAGAGCCAACAGCCCATCAACAAATTCAAAAAGTGAAATAACCAGAAGGAAATACTGGGAGCCACCCTTGACATGGCAAAAGAGGGAAAAGACAAACATTTCTCATTCCTAATCCCACAACTTCCCAGCAAAGAATCCAATTACTGGGACTTGGATTAAAACAGAAAAAAATTCTGATTATTACAATGATCAAAGAATTAAAATAAGATTTAAGAAAGGAAATAACAATTATAGGAGATGAAACACCATTTCAATAAAGAAATTGATATACTGGAATGAGACATAGGAGAGTTTTAATAATTGAAAAATACAGTCAGTCAAACAAAAAGCTCAGTTGAGGATATTAATAACAGTGAAACTAGTAGAAAATAGAATATTGGATCTTAAAGAAAGAACATTAGACAATGAAGACAGGTTGAGTAATATTGAATGCATGGAGAATAGAAGAGAAAAAAATTATTAGTGATCATAATCACAATTCCCAAGAAGTTTGGGATAAAATCAAATAATTAACCTGAGAATAATTGCAAGGGAGGAGAACATTGAACCACACAAGAAAGATATAAAGAACCTTGACAAGATAAAGAAACTGGCTCCTATATTAGAATTGAGCTAGTTACACATATTCAGTGTGTATATAGGACACTAAATAGACCTAACCAAATGAAAAACTCAATGGGACACATTCAAATGAATCTGTTCAAAATGAATAACAGAGAAAACAAAAAAAGAACATTTAACAAAAACAAAAAAGGAGCATTAGCTGTAAGAGAGAAACAGCAAGTTTTTTCTAAGTTTTAATCCAAGCCCCATTAATTGGATTCCTTTGCTGAGGAGTTGTGGGATTGGGAATGAGTTGTTGGATTTGGGTTTTCATACTTAATGGATGAAAACTGAAGGCATTCTTAATGAACATGGAAACATTCAGGGCTGCAGCAGTGGCTCAGTGATTGTGTGCTTGCCTGGCATGCATGAGGATGCAGGTTTGAACCCTAGCACCATGTACACAACAAAGTATTGGAGCAACCAAAGACACATGAAAAACTAAATAAAATTGATTCTATTGTCCTCTCTCTCTCTCTCTCTCTCTTAAAAAACATTAAAAAAAACTGTCCAATCTCACCACTCTCAATCGATTCCTTGAAACCCTAGCCAGAGCCACCAGACAGGAGAAGGTGCCAAAAGCTCTGTACAGATTCAACATAATCCCCATTAAGATAAAAATGTCATTCTTCAAAGATATAGAACAATCAATTCTCAATATCATTTAGAAAAATAAGAAACTCATAATAACTAAAGCACTACTAAGTGAAAAAAAGGAGTAGTCACAAGAGATGATCTGAAATTATATTATAGAGCTGGAGTTAAACAGGGAGCCCCACTTCAAAGATCCAGAAGAATCTTTCCAAAGATGAAGAATCAAACTAGAAGAGGTTCACCTCAAACACACAATTCCCCTAACAAGAAGTCCAGAGCCAGGTTTGGGATGTGAATCTGTAAACCTAGAACAAATGATCAATGATCTGATAACTAAAAAAAACAATGACCTAAAAGAAGATTTACGAAGGGACTAAGTGAGAAAAATCAAGAGTTGAGAAACTCTATTTTCAAAGAAATATCATACTCAAAAAAGAAGGAACAGAGCTAAAATCTGCAATCAATGACATGAGAGGAACCATGGAAGAAATTAATTAAAGAGTAACTTCTGAAGAAAATAGAATCTCAGCTATTGCCAAAAGAACTTCTGACAATGAGGACTGGTGGAGCAAGCTTGAGCACATGGATAACAAAGAAAAACAACTAACAGAACATGATCAGAAGTTAAAACTGTCTGGGATGAAATGAGAAGAAATAATTTAAGAGTCATTGGGATACAAGAAGAAATTGAAACACAACCGAATGGTATAAGGAAAATTCTCATGAAAACAATTCAAGAAAAAAATTCCCATTTATTGATTGGGTTGTTTGTGTTTTTGAAGTTGAGATTTTTGAGGATTTTGTAGATTCTGGATATGAAGCCCCTGTCAGAGGAATCACAGCCCATGATTCTCTCCAATTCTGTAGGAAACCTCTTGATTAATTTGATTATTTCCTTGGCACTGCAGAAACTTTTTAGCTTTATGGCATCCCATTGACTGATTTAAAAAAAAATATTTATTTATTTATTTTTATTGAGAATTTTACTTGTTGAAAAATCATATGTTTTTTTTTAAATTTTTTATTTTTGAACAACCATACAAATTTTTAACAAAATAATATAAAATGTGTATAGATTCTGGATATTACAATTACCCCCAGGAGTGCCCTCCCAATTACCCACCCTTATCTCTTCCTTCCCCTTCCCACAATATCTCTAAAAAATGATTATGTTGTAAAGCATTACATCTTATCTGGTTTTAACACATGCTAATAGACCAACTTTCTCAATGGCCAGGGTCTAGTCCCAACCTCCACAGATGAGTGGAGACAATTGACCATTAGTTCTCTGGGTTAAGCTGATTTTACTCAGCATAATTTCTTCCATAGCCATCCATTTACCTTCAAAGGCTGCAATATCATTGTTTCTAATTGCTGTGTAAAATTCCATGGTATAAATGTAACAGCTAAAAAATTAGTTGAGTGTTAAGATAGAACTTAAAAAATGGAAGAAAATCTTTGCCTGTTATGCCTCTGACAGGGCCTAATATCCAGAATACACAAAAAAATTCAATAAACTGAACACCAAAACCACAATAATCCAATCAACATGGGCTATGGAAATAACAGAAACTTTCAACAGAGGGAGTCCAAAAACCCAATAAATACATGAGAAAATGTTCTGTATCACTAGCAATCAGATAAATGTAAATTAAACCTTCACCAAGATTCCACCTCACTGTAGTAAGAGTAGCAAAAATGAAGAATATGAGAAATAATAGATGCTGGAGGGGTTGTTGAAAGAAAGGAAGGCTAGCAGAAGAGATATGACAGCAGGGAGTGAACAAAGTGGGGAGATCCTGTACTATGATCAGCCTTAACTTATTTAGTCAACATCCATGTATACATAAATATGAGGCAATGATTCCCTCCAATATGTAAGACTTTCGAACAAATAAAAAATAAAAATGAACACAAAAATATGAAAGTCCTCAGCAGCAAAGCTTTTCCCCCGGATAACAAAGTTTATATCCATTGATTGCTAATGTTTTGATAATGTTTCCCCCTTAACTGTATTTCTATATACTTCTAATTTAAAAAAAAACACGTAGTTTTGCTCTGTACAGCACTATTTTTGTGCCTGGCTGACCAAATCATGATTGTGGACTCCTGAGTTCCCTGTACTAGTCATTGGAGCCATGTCACTGTGTGAGTGTTGCACCAAGTCTCCACAGAGATGTGCTCCCAATAAAATGTTTCTCATAATGAAGCCCCCATTAGAGGATGCTCAGCTTTGGGAAGTGAGACCAGAATGATCCTACACTCTGGTAGATTTCATTACAAGAACCACTGACCCCTGACACAGGAAATTTTTTGGATAGAGAAAAGAATTCCAGAAATGAGACATGGCTCAGAGCACTACCATTTCCTCCCAGGGTTAATTACTATTAAAATAAGGTTAATCTCAAGATTTCCTGAATCAGGCCTAGGAGAATGATCTGTCTACATGACCCTGGGTTTGATCATGATCAACACATCTGAGACCTTGAGCCAGGTACATAGTCACCAAGAACTCTCATTTTTTATGTATAAATAGGGGGATATGGCACTGACACTGTGATGTTCCAATAAGGTTCACATGTGTTGTCTACAGGCTAAGTTGTGGTAAAGTGTCCCTCCTGCTATGGTGGAAGGTGGCAGAGGCAGAACCAAGGACAAGGTCAGTAGGTCACTGTGGTTTCTACCTTTAGAAGGACTTCATGTTACCTCCATTGCTACAAAGAAACAGGGCTGCCTTAAGTGTGGTGTCACAAACCTGTAATACGATTGGCTCAGGAGGCTGAGTCATGACGAATCACAGGTTCAAAGCCAATCTCAGCAACATAGTGAGGCCCTAAGCAACATAAAAAGACACTGTCTTATGATAAAAATGCCTAAGGATGTGTCTCAGTAATTAAGTGCCCCTGGGCTCAATCCCTGGTGTAAAAAATGCATAGCTCTCTCCTTCCCCAGAGATTCAGATGAAAATCTTTGAGTTACATTTATTTATATCATGTCAGAATTCTAAGATTCTAGACAATATTTCTACAACACTGTAGGTATACATCCCATGACCACTGAACATATATATATCTGATGTATAAGGTTAAATTTATTAAAATCACAGGATGGGTCCAGGTAGGGTGGCATATGCCTGCAAACACATCCACTCAGAATGCTGAGGCAGGAGGTTTTCAAGTTCAAGTTCAGCCTGGCCAACTAGCAAGAGCTGATCTCAAAATAAGGGCAGGGGATGTAACTCCATGGTAGAGCACCTGCCTAGACTGTGTGAACACCTGGGTTCAATAACCAGTACAAAAAAAAAGAAGTACAAGGAGAGGAAAACAACATGTCTTTCTCATGTGTACATCTACCAACGTTGATTTCACAGCAGTAGAGAGTAAAAAAATGTTCACCAGAAGTTACTAGGGTACGTGGGAGGGCAGGACAGAGACAGACAGATAAGGAAAAGTATATCAGAGAAATAAGTTCTCCTGTTCTACAGCAAGAAGGGGACAATAGTTGACAATAATTTATTATATATTTTATAAAATGATGAAGAGCTCAAAACTTGCCAGTAAAAACAAATGATAAATTTAAGAAGATGAAAAAGTTAATTACACTGATTTGAATATTATACTTTATACACACATGCTGAATTATGACCTGAACCTCATCAATAAGTAGCATTTTTCCATATCAACGAGAATTACAAATAAATAAAAAACCCCAATTAAATTTTGCAAATAAATGGGAAAATGCTTGATTGAGTGCATACAAAGTGATGATGTTGGCTTTGATAATAAAATGGGTGGTACATTATGTAACATTATGAACAATTCTTAGGGCAAGAAAACCCCAAAACAAGAGGCAAAATGAGTTGATTTAATAAATAAAGCAGAGGTAGGCATGATATTGGATGAAAAAGGCTAGACTTGCTGGTCTTTAGGTTTAAGCATGCAATGGCACCTTCCCTTGAGAGGCACAATCTTGCTAAGGACTCTCTGCAGGGCCATCTTGATGTCTCTGTTCCTTAGACTGTAAATGAAGGGGTTCAGCATGGGTGTGACCATAGTGTACATCACTGAGGCCATCAGACTCATCCTAGAGGATGGTGTGGCTGTAGAACTAAAGTAGACACCAAGGCTAGTTCCATAGAACAAGGAGACCACCAGGAGGTGAGACCCACAGGTGGAAAAGGCTTTGTACTTGCCTCTGTCTGAGGAGATTCTCAAAATGGAGGAGAAAATCTGAGAATAGGAGAAGATGATGCCAGCAAGAGGGAAAACACCCAGGACAATGGTCAGTGAATACACCACTATGTTATTGATGTGGGTGTCAGAACAGGCAAGCTTGAGTATCTCAGGAAGATCACAGAAAAAGTGAGGGATTTCAATGTTTATGCAAAAGGACAGCCTCAAGATGGTCAAATTCTCTGGCAGGGTGCCCAGGACACTGACCAACCAGGTCCCCAGAGCCATGAGGTGACAAAGCCTTGGATTCATGATGGCTACATAGTGCAGGGGGTGACAGATGGCAATGAAGCGGTCATAGGCCATCAGTGCCAGGAG
Source organism: Aplodontia rufa (assembly GCA_004027875.1). Taxonomy (NCBI): domain Eukaryota; kingdom Metazoa; phylum Chordata; class Mammalia; order Rodentia; family Aplodontiidae; genus Aplodontia; species Aplodontia rufa. The sequence continues at coordinate 22,220 of PVKS010023091.1, forward strand.
TAAGTTGTCCTGGCATCCAAACAAAAGGAAAAAGTACATCTGTGTGATGCATCCTGCAAAGGAGATGACTTTGCTGTGAGTCTGGATATTCCTCAGTGCCTTTGGGATGGTGGTGGAGGTGAAACCAATGTCAGCCAGGGCCAGGTTGGAGAGGAAGAAGTACATGGGTGTGTGCAGGTGGGAGTCTGAGAGGATGGCCAGGTTGATGAGCAGGTTCCCTGTGACTGTGACCAGGTACATGGACAGAAACAGGCCAAAGAGGGAGGACTGCAGGTCAGAGTCATCTGTGAATCCCAGGAGGATGAAGTTGGCAGCTCCTGTTTGGTTTCCTCTTTCCATGGTGCTCTTGCGTCTGTCCAGGAGGGAGAGAAGGAAGTGAAAATTCATCTCCAATATGGCTTCTACAGGAATAGTCCAATGTCTTTTATTAAAACCTCAGGTACTCAAGAAATCATTTATTTTTACCTTATCATTATGTCTTTTTGCTGACAAGTTGTAGTTACTGTTTTTAGCTAGAGGAAAACTGGTCCTGTGTCAGTGGATCTCCAATGTCCCTCCCAAATGGGCTTCACCTGGGAACTTGGTAGAAATGTGCATCTTCAGGCCAACAGGATGACCTGGATCTCCAGTTCAGGGTGCACATCCAGCAGGCTGTGTTGCAACAAGCCTTCTGGGAATTCTGATGTTCACACCCATTTGAGATCCATGACTCTAGTGCTTGCCTGCATCTCTAAGCTGTCCTCTCTTCTCCAGGATCCTGGTGGCTGCCCTAGTGTCTTCTGCCAAATGCACATGGGACAGAGATTTTCCTGTTTCTAGGCAAATCTGTGATCCTGTGGGAGGCTTTCTGGTTTATTGTGCTGCTTTTCTGTAATTTCTGCCTGTGTACCTGGACCTCCTGTTATGCTTCTACTAATATATATTAACAATATTGTTATTATTAAGCATTGTTTCTACTTTCTTTGAATTATCATTTTCTTATATAAATCCAACAAACCAGTATGTTCTAAATGTAGAAAGTTTCTAGTTTTAAATAAAAAATTGCATATACAGAAGTGTAATGACAAACCCCTTCAATATGTGAAACTATAATGCAAAATAGAATTCTTTTTTCAAAAGGAGGTTTAAAAATACAAAAGTGAATCTTATGGATATTTTCTATTATCTGATTCTCCTCTTATCATATTTTCCCACCAAATGTAAATGGTTCTTCAAATTTTGCATATGCTGGACATTTATATTCTTTCTAAGTTTTGTTTATATGAAACGTAGCTCAAGGTAGTTTAACTTTTATATCCTTTCCATACAATGTGTATGGCATATATTAGCTTCTAAAAATTCAGATACATCTTTTGTCATATCCTTATAAATAATTGAGTGCAACTGATTATTTATCAGGCTGTCAAATCTTTTGTCCCTACTTGAAAAAACTTGCCTGGGTGCATAATATAACACTGAGTATGGCAAATCATTTATTATTACTTCTGCCATAATTTTATTCCTGTTTCTAGATTATTCTCATGAATGAATTTAAGAATGGCTAAGCTCAGTTGTAAGAACTGGCTGGAATTTTATTAAAAATTATCTCAAACTGATAAATTTGGCATCGTAGAATGCATAATTCTCAATCTAAGAACAAGACTTTAACTCTAGATATTTCATTATTTTTATGGGAAAACTTCCCTGAGCTTTTCTTTTAATGAAAAGTAGATGGTTCATTTGTAGTTAATAATATTGAATTCATTTTAGGTGTAATGGTGTTATGATTGCCTCTCTACTATTATATCTCCACTATTGCTGTTATATTCAGAAAACTTTTTAATTTTTCTGTGCTGATGAGGCATCATGAAATTTTCCTAGGTTTCTCATTAACTATATGATGTTTTCTAAAAGTCTACTTTTATTAAATAATATTGATTTATAGCAATATCTCTAACTTTGGTTTCGTTGTTTTGTTTCAGAATTCCAGACCCTTTTAAAGGTTTTGTGTAAGATATGGAATTCTTATATTTCTTCTTTTCTTTTAAGACAATAACCCCAGAGTTTTGTCATATAATATGTTGTATGCTAACTCTCATATTGAAGTGTTCATAGTCAATATGTAATTTTAATGCCATTACATGCATTTTTTCTGGATTATTTAGAGATGTTAAAGATGTCAATGTGTGTAATGATTATTCATTTTGAAATCATAATGTTAACTCCAACCTGTATGTTCTCAAATAAATTTCAAACCTTTGATTTAGAATAAGAGATGATGCAGTTAACTAAAGAAATCATAAATATATAAATAATATAAATTTAAACAGGTACATAAATCATCATTGAAATTAGAACCACTTTTCTGAATTAAACATTTTTGGTTCAAATAAGAAAGACAGCATCAGTGACTGGAACCATGCATTGAAAACATGGGGAGGAGAAAATGTGACATGCAGATAAGCAGGAGGAAAATAATCTGGGAAGTCAAAACTAGGATCTTCGATTTATCAAGTCTTAATGATAGATTAGAACCACTAATGCATTTCTGGGAATAGGCAGAGAGTATTAAGTATTCATGAAAGTAAATATATAAAGGGCATTAAGTATTTGAGATTTTCATTCTTACCATCACACTATTAAAGTGAAATATATAATAGGATTCTATTGTCCCTTAACTCAATAAGAAGTCCTTGTTCAAAAGAGTCATCACACAAAATCTCATCATGAGAAAGAGAAGTAGCAGTGCAGACACTGCTATGGGTAGCTACTTAGTCAGCTTATCTGGGATGGAGAAACAAAATCAGCATGTACACCTTTTGTAACGTCACACATACTTAGGTTATTTACTTAAGAAAAGTTATCCAAATATGAATAGACTACAGTGAGTCTCACCAGCCTGTGCATCCCCAAGAAACTAACTAAAAATAACTATGGGTAAATGATAGTAAGATCAGTGGAAGAGAGGGAAGGGACCAGGAGTCAGGGGAGGAGAGGGAAAGGGGAAGTAGAAGTAGTGGAGATGGAAGTAGAACAAGTTGTATCCCAAACTTTTATAATTATGTCAAAATGGATTCTACTCTCGTGTATAGACTAAAAAGAACCAATGAAAAGATAAAAGTGGGAAGGGGAAGGGTGGGATAAGGGAGGGTAATTGGGGGGGACACTCCTGGGGATAATTGCAATATCCAGAATATATATACATTTTATATTATTTTGTTAAAATCTTGTAAGGTTGTTCAAAAAAATTTAAAAAAAGAAAATATATAAAAAAAAAGAAAATTTATACACAAGTTTCACCAATGCACTAGCAGAGGCTCTCTTTGAGTGGTAACACCAATCTTGAATTTTAAGATTCATTTTCAAGTCTCTGCTCAGGAAATAGCAATTTTAAAATGTAAAGATGTTGGTGGTGAAATATTACCAAGAAAACTAAAGCAGAAAAGAGGGAAGAATAAAGATCAAGGCAGAGCTAATGAATTAAAAAGAAGAAAGACTCTGGAACTGAAATATAAATTCCATAACTGATTCTTTAGCATTCACGTATAAATTTCACAAATGAGATAGAAACTCAATTAAACGGATGAAAAGAGGAAGAACAGAATTGCCTCAAAGTAGAAATGAGGAAAAGGAACATAGATGTAATAAAATGTTCAACCTTAAAGGATATTAACTATAATTTCATGTTAAAAGAAGTTACCTATGTTAGAATAGAACTTATTTCTCGGATAATAATTGTTCAGTGCTGATGGAGGGTAATAGATTAATAAACAAGGCAAGAATTAAGTAAACAACAAAACTCACCACAAAAAATGTCTTGGTAAGAGCAACAGAAGAATTTTGCTTTAATTCAAAAATAAAACCAAATATGTCACTATTAATTGTTTATCAGAACCTTGGAAGTTTGAGTCTGTGCAAAATAAGGAGAAAAGAAGTCAAATCTTTCAGGCAGCATTTCATTGTTTTCAGTGGAAAGAGAGGCTGCAGGTAATGGATTGATAGCTGCAAGCCTATTTATTTATTCATTTTTTATTAGATGAAGATGGAGTTACAATTGAGGGGGGATCATTGTCAAACAATCAAGAACAAATGTATATTTACATAGTTATCCAAGGCTGATGCCATGTCTTGGATATCCTCCTTGGGTTCCCCATGATTCTATGTTTCCCCAGAAGAACTCCTGAGTTAAATGGATATCTCATGGAGGTCAGATATCTTCTCCTGAGATGATTCCCCATACTCCCACCCTCCAGTCTCCTAGATATCCTTTCTAATCCCTCCCCCCCCCAGTCCCCCACCTTACTCCTCCAGGTATCCAAGGCAATGGTCCCCCTGTTTGAGTAAAGAATCATACAATTTGATGTTATTATTAGCTTAGCCATCTAACATACTGTTTCCAGATGTAATCTAGCTTCTGCATATGAGAGAAACCATTTGGCCCTTGAGTCTCTAAGATTGGGATACTTCACTTATCATAATTTTTTCTATCTCCATCCATTTGGCTGCAAAAACCATAATATCGTTTTCTCTAATGGCCGAGTAGTATTCCATTGTATATATGTACCAAAGTTTTTGAATCCACTCATCCAGTGAGGGGCATCTGGGTTGGTTCCATAGTCTAGCTATAGTAAATTGAACTGCTATAAACATTGATGAAGCCATATCTCTATAGTATGCTGATTCTAACTCTTTTGGGAAAATACCCAGGAGTGGGATAGCTGGGTCATAAGATGGTTCCAGCCCTAATTTTTTGAGGAGTCTCCACACTGCTTTCCAGAGTGGCTGAATCAGTCTGCAGTCCCACCAGCAATGTGACAGTGTTCCTCTTTTCCTACATCCCATCCAGCATCTGTTTGTATTCTTCATTTTGCCACTCTAATAGGAGTGAGGTGGAATCTCATTGAAGTTTTGATTTGCATTTCCCTTATAGCCAAAGATGTAGGGCATTTTCTCATATATTTATGGGATTTTTGGACTTCCTATTTTAATGGAATGTTATTTTGCTAATGCAGTTGATAGAAAATTAAGATGTGAAAAGCAGACGCCACCCCACATGATCAGGGGCATATAGTTCATTTAGAATGTTTTGCAAGTATTGCTCCTTTCTGGTTCCATACATTTTCATCCCTTGATGAGAACCCTCAATATTCTCTTTGTAAACTTTCTGCAAACCCAAATTATTCAGAAGTAAAAATTAGTATAAAAAGTGGGAATAAGGGGCTGGAGCGGTGGCTTGGTGGTTACAGCGCTTGCCTGGCATACACAAGTACACGGGTTCAAACCCCAGCACCCACGTACACAACTAAGTGTTGGAGCAACGAAAGCCATGTGAAAAACTCAATAAAAATTGATTAAAAAAAAGATAAAAAGTGGGTATAAGATAAAAAAGGAGCATTCATGTTTTTAATAGTTGAATCTGTTTGAAAAGATATTTTGAATATTTCAAATAATAACACCATTTAAAAATACAAGAACAGGGAAATGGAATATCATAAATACTCAATAAATAAAACTAATAATAGGTGAACATTCTCAAGGATTTACACTTATCAAGTCCTTGTATTATGTTTGATGGCACTTAGCTCATTTAGTCCTGAATTGCTACTTTTTATATAACATAAACAACACTGTCTTAATGTAATCCAATGATAAAAATTGAGGGTACTTATCACATCTTAGAGACTAGTAAAATTGTTTTGTGCATGATGTTCATTAATTTAATATTCATTTTACCTCTATGAAATGGATCTTCTATTATCCCTATATTACAAATGTGGAAAGGGAGAAACAAACATTAGGTTCAGTACTATAACAATGGAAAATGTGCTAATGAACTTACATGTATTGATACGCAGGATAAGAAGAGCATCTTCTTGAGTGATTGAATGAATGGGTAAGGAATTACAGGATAAGAAAAGCAGCATTATAGGTTCACATAATAGACATTCAAATTAAAAAACATTAAGTAACAAGTAGGTAGACAGGTAGAATAGAGGAAAGGGAACCAGGAGAGAGGGGGAGAGGAAAATGAGAAGTACTTGGGACAGAATTTGAGCAAATTATATTCCATGCTTGTTGTGTGAAAATGAATTCCAATATTATGTATAACCATAACATACTCATGAAAACTTTTTAAAAATGCTAACTTTTGATCTAATTAGTGCACCCTGAAATTCTGTTCTTATTACTAAGTCTAAGTTATAAAAATAACCTGTGCTCATTTATTGTTATTATACTTTCATTTTGTCAATAAAATGGTGAAGACTTTTTTTTAAAGGAATGGAACATGTTTGGTGGGGAGAATGAAAGTGTTTGTGGTTGCTAACATGCCTGGGTAAGAAACTCAAGACAAGCTGAAGGCTCCAGGGTCAGTCTGTACAAGGTAGGTAAGAACCTCAGAACTGGGTTCCATAAAGAAGAGTCAAGATAAGAGGAAGCAGAGATGGAGAGAAGTCGAGTGAGATACAGGAACTGATTGCACGGACTGCTCTAAATGAGTGTCCTCTCCCGACTGCAGTGTCACCCCTTGTGTCACCAAGGCTTCTCCAGAGAGATGTGCTGTCTCCTACCTGCTCCTATATTAGCAGCTGCAGTGGTGCTGAGCTCCTACACCTTCCTTCCTGGGTGAAGAGTTTCAAATCAGCTCTTATGAAGGACAGGCATAGTTGTTCTTCGAGGGTCCAGTCCTTCAGTCCTGGTATAGCTGAGCTGTGGGCGAGAAGATCAGGGGGACATATTTACTATTTCCTGGGCATCACAGGTTGAAGTTTCATAAATGCTCAGTGAATTATTTATCCTATTGTTGCTCTATTCTCTGAGAATTGGGTTCCCAAGAGCGAGGAAATCAAAGCAGAAAGATAATTTTGCCTGCAACCAGTTTGGGATCCCTGGGATCATGTTGTTTACCAGCCTTGTCTCCCCTTCCCCTGGGGCTTTGGGCTCATGATGCTACTTTCTCCCTGGACTTGATCTTTACTGATTATTGTTTTTCCCAAAGAGTGCTTTTCTCTTTAAGTGCTATGGAGTTTCTTTGTCTACCATAGACAAGAGCTGGTACTGTTTCCAAGTCCATGTGATTCTTGAGCAACTCAGCTTGGGGCTGTGGACAACACCGTGTCAGACACCATACACCTGTCACAATGACTTTGTCAACTGCTTCTGTCCTCACTATTGAGGGTGCAATATGGACAGAGTATCAGGTTTGTGGTTAGTGATGTGTAGTGAGAGGTGGATCAACTATATACTGATAAGTTGTAGAATATTTATAGCATGACCCACCAATAAAAGACCTGGTGATTTATCTGACTAATAACCTTTGGGATTCACTGCTCTAATTGATCCAAAAATAATTGATTCCAAAATAAATAAGGTCCAAATGACTCAGAAGTCACGCACACAATAAATATGTGTATATATGTAAATATGTGTATAAATATCACACAATATGCATATGTACATGCAGGCACACATCTATATTAAAATAAATAGAACTATATAGTACTATTATATGTATCAATTATGAAGTATACATATTTTAATGTAGCATATAAAAGCAAGTGAATTTTCAGGAAGTGAATACATTATAAGGAATGAGAACACACACCAAGAAATTGAATGTGTTCAACTCCAGGTAGACTAATGGCTGCCTAATTCCAGTCACACTCCCATCCCCAACAAGACCAGTACAGGTTACTTTCTGTCACTTTTTAGTTTTATAATTATGGAATCGTAAAAATTGAGGAGAGCCTTTGCGGTTTCTGCGGGTTCTTTTTAAAATGTATTTCATTTGTTTGACATAATCTTACATATTGCATCGAATCATTGTTATGTGTTTATGCATAGGTGGATATTGATAAAGTAGTTAAGTCCGATCCTTGTCCAGGCTCTCTGCCCTTCAACTGTACACTGCTCCATGTCGTCTACTCTGCTACACTCCCATGTTACAGATAGAAATAAGCATATTATTTTTTGAATTTGGTGATGTTCTCTGCCCACCTGTATATAGTTGGGCTTCTCATGGGAGCAAAAGGTTCTCAGTTGCAAAGATAATCTGCCTAATCCCTACCTTCATCCTTACCCCCTCCCTTCTTCCCCCAGATTCATAGTTATGGTTCCCCCTGTTTATGTGAAAATTCACCTATGTTGAGTTTATATTTGAGCTAGTTAACTATAAACCTGTCTTAGATTTTATTCTAGCTTCCATGTACGAGAGAAAACATTTGGCCCTTAAGTTTCTGAGTTTGGGATATTTCACTCAGCATAAATTTTCCATCTCCATCCATTTGGCTGCAAATGCCATGATATTCTCTCTAACAGTAGAGTAGAACTCCATTATACATATACATATATTTATACATGTACCACAGGTTTTGAATCCACTTGTCCAGCAAGGGGCATCTGGGTTGCTTCCATGTTTTTTTTTTTTTTGGTTGATGTTGCTTTTTTGTTTTTTGGTGTGTACATGTGTAACCTTAAATTCAACATTGTGTTGAGGTATCTGTTCTTTTTTTTTTAATTGGGAAAGCAAATGTTTTCCTAGAAGATCCACTTAACTTATTTCCACTTGTCTTTCTTTGGGCAAAATTATGTTACTTGCCATGTGGGTACAGTGATGACTTTGCAACAGTGTTCACATGGTAATACTCCTTGTAACTTTTCCTTCTGTCCTTTTCTTTTTTTGGAGGGGTTCCCCTGGGATTTAATCTAGGGTTACTTAACCACTGAGCTTCATTCTCAATGCTTTTTATTTATTATTTTCAGAAAGAGTCTTGCTAAGCTGCCTAGGGTTCACTATGTGACGGAGGTTAGCTTTGAACTTGCATTTCTCCTGAGTTGCTGGGATGACATGAGGCTACAGAAAAAAAAAAAAGGAATGAAAATTGTAGGAAGAACTGAGACTACTAGTCATCCAAAGTTAAAATAGAGATGATCATCATAGGTCATCTGATTGAGTCTAATGTATCCACAGCACCCTTTGTTATGGATAAGGGAGGCAGAAGAGTCCACATCAGAGTGATGTCAGTTGTTGGGATTCAGTTAGCCATTGTTGGCTTTGAATATGGAGGAAGAGAGCATGAGCCCAGAAATGTGGGCATCCTCTAGAAGTCAAAAACGGCAAGGAAAGGAATTTCTCCTCAGGTCATCTGGAGGGGCACATCTTTGCAGGCACCATCATTTTATGCCATGAAGTCCATTCTGGACTTTTGACTTCCTGGACTCTCAGATACTTCATTGGTGTGCTTTTCATCCAGCAATCTTGCTGTAATTGGTTCCATCAGAAACAGGACAGGAGGATACATTGTCACACCCACATTGATGATTTAAGCCGGGTTTATCACCTTCCCAAGCCAGCTCATGTTCTCCTTTTGATTGTCTCCACTCATCTGTGGAGGTTGGGACTAGACCCTGGCCAGTGAAAAAGTTGGTCTATTATCATATGTTAAATCCAGATAAGATATAATGCTATACAACATAATCCTTTTTTAGAGATATGGGTGGAAGGGGAAGGGAGGGATAAGGGTGGGTAATTGGGGGGGCTCTCCTGGGGGTAATTGTAATATCCAGAATCTATACACATTTGATATTATTTTGTTAAAAACTTGTATGGTTGTTCAAAAATAAAAAAAGAAAAGAAACTGACCATAAATATAGAAAGAGTAAATTAATCATGTTTTCCACAAAGAATAATTTTGCAAGATAATTTTAATAGGAGAAATAAATAAAGATGGAAAATTTGCTCTTTTCTTTATGAAAATATGTATAAGACCTGTACTCTTCTAGACTTTGTGAACTTCATCTAAATCTGAACAGATGCATCACTGCAGCAGAATAATAAATCACAAATCCAATACAATTAGAAGTTGCATAAGTGGCCTCAAAATCAATGCAACAAGAATTTTGAACTAAATAATGCTTGAATTATTGGTTACTGGTTTAAAAATAAAATAAGTTAGTTGTCGAAAATGACTTCTCTCTCCTTGCACAACAATCAAATCAAAATGGATCAAGGAGGTAGGTATTAAACCAGCTACCTTGCAACTGATATGTACTCTAGCTACTAGTACTCTGTTAGAAGAGTAGGTAGCAAAGATTTTCTTCCATTCTGTGGGTTCTATCTTCACATTCCTAATTGTTTCCTTTGCTGTGCAGAAGCTTTTTAATCTAATGCTATCCTATTTATTAACTCTAGACATTATTTCTTGAACTTTAGGGACCCTATTGAAAAAGTCTTTGCCTAACTTGTTCAGCCACTATGGAAAGCTGTATGGAGAATCCTCAAAACATTAAGGATGGAACCACCTTATGACCCAGCTATTTCACTCCTGGGAATTTTCCCAAAAGACTTAGAATCAGCGTATTATAGTGATGTGGCTTCATTAATGTTTTTAGCAGCTCAATTTACTATAGCTAGATTATGGAACCAACCCAGATGCCCCTCACTTGATGAGTGGATACAAAAGCTTTGGTACATATATACTATGGAATACTACTCAGTCATTAGAGAAGACGATATTATGTTTTTTGAAATCAAATGGATGGAGATGGATAGAATTATGCTTAGTGAAGTCTCCCAAGCTCAGAGACTCAAGGGCCGAATGGTTGATGCTAGCATATATGTTGAAGCAGTAGGAC
>PVKS010023092.1:0-32831 GCA_004027875.1 Aplodontia rufa
ACTCATGTTACTAGACCAACTTTCTCATTGTCCAGGGTCTAGTCCCCACCTCCACAGATGAGTGGGGACAATCGACCCTTAGATCTCCGGGTCAAGCTGATTTTACTCATCATGATCTCTTCCATAACCATCCATTTACCCTCAAAGGCTGCAAGGTCATTGTTTCTAATTGCTGTGTAGTATTCCATGGTATAAATGTACCACAGTTTTTGGATCCATTCTTCCTGTGAGGGACACCGGGGTTATTAGTGCATTATAGTTACACATAATTATGGGATTTGTCATCACATATTCCTAGATGCACACAATATAGCAATCAATTAGGTCAATATCCCCCCTCCCCCAGCACCACTCTACCTCTCTCCTCCTGTCCCCTGATCCATTGTCTTTCTTCTGGGTCCTATATTTTCCCTAAAACCCCAAATACAGTGACATAATTCTTATACCTATGAAGAACATTTTTTATATACATGACTATGGTATATACAGTGACATACTTATAAATGCTTGGAATGTACCTTGCTTTATTTCAGTTCCAATATGTCCTCTTCTCCTCCCTTCCTATGGTCCCTTGTTATTCTTCAATATACTTGACAATTGAATTAAACATTTACATTTTTATTAAGGCATGCAGTATAACTTGTTCAAATATCTTATGCAGTATCTTGCAACTGTATCTCATAAATATTTTAACATATTGCATTTTTGTTCTATGGTTCTAATCTATGAGTTTATCTGCCTTTCCCCCAAGCCTGGGCTTAGCTCCAGCCACCACAAATAAGGGAAAACATTTGGACTTTGACTCTCTGGGTTTGGCTGCCTTTGTTCAGCATAATTTCTTCGAGTGCCATCCATTTACCTTCAATAGATGCAATATCGTTCTTTATAACAGCTGAGCAGAACTCCATTTTATGTATCTACCAGAGTTTTTGGAGCCATTCATCCAGTGAGGGGCATCTGGGTTGGTTCCATAATTTAGCTATTGTAAATTGAACTGCTATGAACATGGATTTTGCTATGTTTCTGTAATGTGAAGATTCTAACTCCACTGGAAAAATGCCCAGAAGAGTGATTGCTGGGTCATATGGTGGATCCAACCCTAATTTTTTGAGGAGTCTCCACACTGCTTTCCAGAGCAGCTGGACCAGTCTGCAATTCCACCAACAGTGTGCTAGTGTCCCTATCTCCCCACAACCCCTCCAGCATTTGTTATTGTTTATGTTCTTCATCTTTGCCAGTCTGACTGGAGTGACATGAAATCTTAAGGTAGTTTTCATTTGCATTTCTCTGATTACTAGTGATTTAGAACACCTTCTCATGTATTCTTTGGCTTGCTCAGTGTCCTCCATTGAAAAGTTTCTGTTTAGCTCTCTGACCCATTTATTGATTGGATTGTTTGTGTTTTTGTTATTGAGTTTTTTGAGTTTTTTGTGAATTTTGGATATTAGTTCCCTGTCAGAGGGATCACAGGCCATGATTCTCTTCCTTTCTGTAGGTTGTCTCCTGACTGTTTTGACTATTTCCTTGGTTGTACAAAAACTTTTTACTTTAATGGCATCCCACTCATTGATTTTTTTACTACAATTCTTTCACTTTAGGAGTCTTGTTGAGGAACTCATTGCCAACCCCCATATGCTGGACTGTTGGTCCTAATTTTTCTTCCAGCAGTTGTGTGGTAGCTGGTTTAATTCCTAATTCTTTGATCCGTTTAGCTTTGATTTTTGTGGAAGGTGAGAGAGAAAGTTCTAATGTCAATTTGCAGCAAGTGGCTGTCCAGTTTGTTAAGCACCATTTATTCAACAGGCTGTCTCTCCTCCATTTCATATTTTGACCCCCTTTGTCAAAGATCAGGTGCTTGAAGTTTTGTGAGTTTGTCTCAGAGTCTTCTATTCCATTGGTCTTCATTCCTATTTTGATACCAGTACCATGATGTTTTTTAATACTACAGTCCTATAGTATAATTTTAGATCTGGTATTGCAAGACCATCTGTTTCACCTTTTTTGCTTTGTAATACTTTTGCTATTCTGGGTTTCTTGTTGTTCCAAATGAATTTGAGAATCTTTTTTCTATATCTGCAAAGAATGACATTGGAATATTGATGGGATTACATTGAATCTATATAGTGCTTTTGGCAGAATGGCCATTTAAATTATATTAATTCTGCCTAACCAAGAGCATGGAACATCTTTCCATCTTCTCAGGTCTTCTGCAATTTCTGTTTTCAGTGTTCAATAACTTTTGTTGTTGAGGTCTTTTACTTTTCTTGTTATATTAATTCTCAAGTATTTTGTTCTTTTAAAGGATATTGGAATTTCCAATTTCCTAATTTCTTCTTCTGCCCTAATATTGTTAGCATATAGGAAAGCTATTGATTTATGGGTGTTGATCTTGTAGCCTGTTACTTTGCCAAATATGTTTATTAGCTCTAGCAGTTTTCTGGTGAAATTTTTTGGATCTTCCAGATATAGGATCATGTCATCAGCATGATGACATGGGATAGTTTGACTTCCTCTCTTCCTATTCTTATCCCCTTGATTTCCTCCTCTTGCCTGATTGTTTTAGAAATGTCTTGAGGACTATATTGAATAAAAGTGGTAAAAGTGGGCAACCGTGTCTTGTTCCCAAGATCAGTGGAAATGCTTTCAATTTCTCCAGTTAGTACTATACTAGCTAAGGGTATGGCATACATGGCCTTCACAAAGTTAAGTTCCTTTGATCCCTATTTTTTCTAGAGTTTTGAGCATAAATGAGTGCTGGATTTTATCAAAGGCCTTTTCTGTGTCTATTGAGATAATCATTTGGTTTCTGTCCTTAATTCTGTTTAAGCAATAAATCACACTTACCGATTTATGTATGTTGAATAAGTCTTGCATACCTGGAATGAAGCCCACTTGATCATGATGATTTTATCTTCTTGATGTGTTTTTGAATGCTGTTTGCAAAAGCCTTATTAGGGATTTTTGCGTTGATGTTCATGAGGAATATTGGTCTGTACTTTACTTTTCTTTTTTTTTTTTTGATGTATCTTTGTTGGGTTTTGGTATCAGTTATGGTTGCTTCATAAAAGGTGTTCAGGAGAGTTCCCTCTTTTTCAATTTCTTGGAAAGCTTAATAAGGAGAGGTGTTAGCTCTTCTTCAAAGGTGTGATAAAACTCAGTGGGTAATCCATCAGGTCCTACCCTTTTCTTCTTTGGAAGACTGTTCATTGCTGTATGGATGTCAGTGCCTGTTATTGGGCTCTTTAGGATTTCAATTTCATCCTGTGTCAACTTGGAGATGTTGTATGTGTCTAAAATATATCCCTGTAATCCACATTGTCTGATTTACAGGAGGATGGTTTTTCAAAATATGTTCTGATAATCTGTTTGATTTCAATAGGGTCAGTGGTGATCATCCCCTTTTTGTTGGTGATTTTATTGATTTACTTTGCTTCTCTCCTTCTTTTAGTTAGATTAGCTAGGTGGTCTGTCAATATTATTTATTTTTTTGAAGAACCAGCTCTGTTTCATCAATTATTTTTATTGTTTATTGTTGTTGTTTTCAATATCATTGATTTCAGCTTTGATCTTAATTATTTCATGTATTATGCTGGATTTGGGATAAGACTGTTCTTCCTTTTGTAGAGATTAGAGTTGGAGCATAATCTTATTTGTTGGAATCTCACCTGATTGTTTTTTCTTTTTTCTTTTTTTTTAAAGAGAGAAGGACAGTGAGAGAAAGAGAAAGAGAGAATCAAATTTTATTGAATTTTTCACATGCCTTTCATTGCTCTGACACTTAGTTGTGTATGTGGGTGCTGGGGTTCGAACCCATGTACTTGCAATGCTGGGCAAGCACTGCAACTGCCAAGCCACCATTCCAGCCCCTCCTGATTCTTAATGTGGACACTCAGTGCTATAAATTTTCCCATTAAAAGTATTTTTATGCTGTCCCAGAGGTTTCAATATGTTCTGTCTTCATTCTCATTCTCTTCCAAGAAATTCTTTATTTCTGTTCTCATGTCTTCTTGGATCTATTCTTCATTTAATAGAGTGTTATTCAATCTCTAAGTATATGTGTGCTTTGTGCAATGGTTTTTGCTATTAATTATTAGGGTCATGGCATCATGGTCTGATAGGATTCATGGAATAATATCTACTTTTTTATATTTACTGAGGTTTCCTTTGTGAACTAGAATATATTCTATTTTGGAGAAAGATCCACGTGCTGCTGAGAAGAAGGTATACTCTACCAATTCGTGGTGGAATACTCTGTACATGTCTGTTCAGTCTGTTTGATTTATGGTGTTGTTTAGACTAGAGATCTCTTTATTGAGGAGTGTTAAAGTCTCCAGTACTAGAGTATTGAGGTCTACAAGTGGTTTTATGTCTTGGAGTAACTTTTCCACATAGTTGCAGGCATTGGTGTTTGGAGAGTATATATTTACTATGGTTATTTCTTCCTGTTTTATTGTTCCCTTTCCTAGGATGTAGTGACCTTCTTTATTTCTTTTGATTAATTTATGTTTGAAATCTGCTTTGTCAGATATAAGAATTGCAACTCCAGCTTGCTTTCTTGGGCCATATGCCTAGTAGATTTTTTCCCATCCTTTCACCCTTAGTCTGTGTGTGTCATTGGCTGTAAGGTGGGTTTTCTACAAGCATCATATTGTTGGATTTTGCTTTTTGAGCCAATCCACTAGTCTTTTGATTGGTTCATTGAGACCATTCACCTTCAGTGTTAGAATAGTTATGTGGTTGTGGTTCATATTCATTGTGTTTTATTAGTAAGTTCTGTGCTGTCTTAGTTGTCTATTGATAGCATGTACCTTTATTGACTTCCCTCTGTTGTTTGTGGTTTTGAGGAATGTTAGCTTGTTCTTCTATCTGAAGTTTATCTTTGAGGATTCTTTGTAACACTGGCTTTCTATTCGTGAATGTTGCAAGTTTGTTCTTAACATGAAAAGTTCTTATTTCCTCCTCAAATTTGAAGCTGAGTTTTGCTGGGTATCATATTCTTGGCTGCATGTTGTGCTCATTCCTGCTTTGAAAGATCTTCCATGATCATCTTGCTTCCAGAGTCTGAGCTGAAAAGTCAGATATGAGTCTTATTGGTTTGCCTCTGAATGTGATTTGGCATTTCTCCCTTGCGGCTTTCAATATTCTTTCCTTGATTTCCCTGTTGTACATTTTGAATATCATGTGTCTTGGTGAGCTTCTCCTTTGACTAGGCCTATTGGGTGTCCTATAAGCTTCCTGGATGAGCATATCTGACTCTGTTTTATATGGGAAAATTTTTTTTAACTATTTCATTGAGAATGTTCCTTATTCCATTCGTTTGTGGTTTGATGTCTTGCTGTATCCCAATTACTCTTAGATTGTTCCTTCTCATTTCATTCCAGACATTTTAAAAATTCTGTTCATTTTCTGTGAGTTTTGTTTTTCTTTTTTGCCATCCATGTACTCAAGCTTGCTCAGCCTGTCCTCATTGTCAGAAGTTCTTTCTTCAAGAGCTGAGGTTTCTGTTTTCTATAGAAGTCAGTCATTATTAAATTCTTCCATATTTCCTCTCATGTCATTGACTGCAGATTTTAGCTCTGTTACTTCCTTTTTGAGTATGTCTATTTCTTTGATAATAGAGTTCTTCATCTCTTGAGTTTTCTTACTTAGTCCATTATATCTTCTTTTAGCTCATTGTTCCTTTTAGTAATCAGATCATTGATGATATTTTCAAGTTTTTCATCTTGCTCCCTATCTGTGGCATCCTTTTTAGGGGTATTGTGGATTTGAGGTGAACCTCTCCTACTTTGATTCTTCATTTTTGAAGAGCTTCTTCAGGATCTCTGAATTGAGATTTTCTGATGAAGGTATGTATTTCTCCAGGTAGTTTTTCCTCACAAGTCAAAGGGTGGGGTCAGACACCACCTCTTTGATGATCCCCTTCTTCCAAATGCTACTTCTGCCTGGGTTCTCTCTTTGCTTCACCTTTTGGTTCAAGGCTCAAGGTCATAGATCTGAACCTTGGTTGTCCTAGGAACCTCCTCTAGTTGGTCCTGAGCAGGGTCTGCTCCAGACAGGGTTCCTACCAGTGGTGTCCTGAGCACCTTCTGGGGGGACTCAAGGAGGCCCAGAGAGGCATATGGGGCATCAAGTAGGCAAGGGATACTCTGGAGTGGGGTCCTACAATTAGTGTCTTGAGCACCTCTCGGCAGGACTCAAAGAGCCATAGAGAGGCATGCAGGGTGTCACATAAATGGGGACAGTTCTAAATGGGGCATCTCCTCTGGTTAGTCCTGAACAGGAGCTGCTTCAGACAGGATTCCTACCAATGGTGTACTGAGTGCCTGTTGGCAGGATTCAAAAATGTCTGGCAGGCACATGGGGTGTCAGTTAGGCAGGTCAGCATCTCTTGATATGGATAGTCTAGTCACTATTTATGCACTGAGTGCCTTCCATGTGGCAGACAGTGCTGTGGGTGCTAGATATATGTTTATCACATGTATTTTGGAGGCAGCCCACCTATATTAGATACACTAGGATAGCTTCTTAAAATGCAGATTCCTGTGACTCCTGCCAGCTCCAAGGACTTGTAACGATCCAGGCTTGGTGGCATATACCTCTAAGTCCAGCAGTTTGGGAGGCTGAGGCAGAAGGATCTCAAGTTTGAGGCCAGCCCTGGCAACTTCATGCGATCCTGTCTCAAAATAAAAAATGAAAAGAGTTGCAATGTAGATTGGTGGCAGAGCACCCTGGGGCTGGAAAAAAAATGAACCTGTAAGTGAATCTGGACACTGACACTTATTTTCCTAAGTGCTCCAAATGATCCCTAGATTTTAGACTCATTGATCTACCAACTGTGGAACACGAGTAGGTATGTCAGTGTCTTTGACGTAGGAAAAGTAAGTAGGAGAAAAGCAAAATGCAGACAGTGACATGCAGAAAACTAAATGTGGGTAGCCTGGAACCAGGCGACATTAAAGAACTGGCCTAAGTCACATGGCTAGTCAAGGTCTAAGATGTGACATGCATCCAAGTTTCTATTTGAAAGTGCAGCTCTTGTTCTACTGTCACTTGCTAATTCCAAGTGAATTTTTCTGTTATACAAATGTGCGTTTGTGGGCACACTTTTGCTCCACGTACACATGTGCATGCGCATGTGAGGCAGCTCCATGCACTCATAGGGACTTAGCAAAGGCGCCTGTGACTGCACTGAGCCTTGCAGAGAGCAGAGGGAGTGTCCATGCATGGCTGATCAAGGTCAACAAGCACCGGTTCTTGCTTCTCAATCTTCTGCAAGTTTGATTTGATGCTGAAATGCACCTCTATTTTAAGGCTCATGAGACCAAGCTGCCAACAGAAGGTGCTCTTGATTCACAGAGAAGCTCTGCCCTGAAGTGTAGCACATTTCCACCCTGACACACCTCACGTCTGCGTGCAGACGGAAACCAGGCTCCAGTCAACTGCACCTGCACTCGGAACTACTCTCAGCTCTTTACCAGCAACATGAACTTACCCCTATCACATCTCTGTGAAATCAGAAGTCAGGACCCAGCTTTACTTCCATTTTGCAGGTAGAAGAATCGAAGCAGAGAATTGAGCAGTAAGTTTTTTTTTCCAAGACACTAAGGATAAACATTAATATTGAGAGCAAGCAACCACCTTCTTGTTAGCTCCCAAAGTGAAATTGCTGGAATTATTTCCTCATTTCCTTCTTTCTCCTTCCTAGCTGCAGTACACTATGGCCTCTTTCCTAACTTTCGGACCTGAGCTCTCAAAACAAGGCTGGCCACAGAATGGAAGTCTGAACCTAAAAGATCCAAAATGAAGTTAGATGAAGAACACTCTAACAGCTATTTAGTACTCCATGGCTTTTTAGGGCCAAGTAGAAAGACAACCTCTGATTGAACTAATCTCTATAATATTCTTACGCAAGAAATATCTCCGGTAGCACCTGTCCCATTTCATCACAGAAACAGGGAAGTCGGGGATGTGCTTGAGATCTGGTGGGTGAGAGGGATCCAAACCCCCCTGGATCCCAGGCTCAGAGCTCCCTTCCTGGAATGAGCTTCCTGGTAGATCTGGAGAGAGCTCTCAGGCTGGAGGGTCTTTCTCTAATTAGTCTCCCAATTATAGGAATATGATGCTTCTTTCGTAAAATAGCATTTGCCCCCACCTCCACCCCCACTGCAGAAGCTTAGCAGGGCCTAACATTTTTCAGTTCAAAATCCCAAATTCCCCAAGTCTGGCAGCTACAAAAAAAGTAAAAGAGTTATAGTTGAACAGGAACATGAAACACAGCCTATCAAAAATGCCTAGATTATTATAAACCTAGATTATTATAGCTTCCTCAGATTTTTTTTATAAGTAGAGCATTTTTAACTCATGAGAAATATTCATATATATATATATATATATATATATATATATATATACACTCCCTTATAATAAACACAGAAGCAAGCACACTGTTCCCAGAATCCCAGAATCTTTGGCTTGGCTAAAATATGATGATATTCTTAGTTCTTAGCATGGGGGGTGGAAAAAGCCTCTGAACACTCCAGGCTTTTTATAGCTCTGGCTGCTGGGCAGCGTTCCCTGCAGTAGCAGCCCCGGATAGCACAGGAGCCAAATAATGCTAATGGGGCAAACAGAATGTAATTGCTTATGTGTGCTGGTTATATCCTGAAACAAATTGTTTCTTAATGCTGAGGTCAGACAGGGTTTAATTAGGAGAAATACAATTGGTGTAAAATTCTGTAGCAGGCTGCTTGTTTGGTGTCGTGCCAAGTCAACATCTAGTCTCTCCAAATGGAAATTTTCATTAGAGGCCATTGGCAGCCCTAGTTAGGCTGAGTTTCAACTTTTCCAAGTCTCCTGGTAGTGTAAACCTAAAACTCAGCAGTATCTACTGCCTAATAAAGGGCTGTCCCCCTCGCATTCGCAAACACTTGAACATGTGCACACTGTC
Source organism: Aplodontia rufa (assembly GCA_004027875.1). Lineage (NCBI taxonomy): Eukaryota > Metazoa > Chordata > Mammalia > Rodentia > Aplodontiidae > Aplodontia > Aplodontia rufa. The sequence goes on from PVKS010023092.1 coordinate 8,948, forward strand.
TTTTGTTTTAGACATACCCAGCTGCCCCAGTTTCCCCACTAGCAAAACACACATTTCCCATGGGAGCCGGATGAACCAAAGCAATCTTCTGCTTTTTTTTTTTTTTTTTTTTGGACCATTTTTCCTCCTCCCCTATTCCCACGTTAATAATACTTAATCTTGGTTCAGCATATTATTGCTTCAAAAATATTTTCATATGCATCAACTCATCCAATCTTAGCAATAAACCGAGCGGTGAGCAGTTTTTATATTTATGAGCAGCAGGCTCACCGAAGGTCACATCTAGGATTGGCTAAGAATAGTTCTCAGACCTCCAGATCGTTGGCCCTTGGTGTAAGCTGAACCACAGAACCCAGAGCTCGCACACTCATGTCTGTGAAACACAGGCAAACTTGTCTCTGTTTCTCCTTTCCTTTTTCCTTCATTTTCTGCAGTTTCAAGAAGAAAGAGTGATCAGTGCTGTTATTTGAAGCTGCGTGAATGTCCCCAAGATCTTGCAAACATCTTTTACTCAGTGACCCTTTCTCTTGTCGCCCCTTGTTTCATGTGTGTCTCCTCCTTCACTCAAAGATCCCGATTAGTGCCTTTAGCAGCAATTCTGCTATTTACGTTAATTTTAAGAGCCTAGATCTTCACACCTTAAAGGATAAGCTTTTAAGTGTTTCTAATATAAATCTTGTGTCTCAAAAGTGTTTAATTTATTTGGAAAATTCTGCTTCCAGGCTGTGATTTCTCTCTCTCTCTCTCTCTTTCCTCTCTCACTTTTTTTCCTTCCAGCAGAACAGCAGAAGGCAGTTTTCATTACAGTGACAAAGACCCCACTATGTTAAAGAAAATTGTGCACAGAGACCCCAAAAATCCATCTACCCAACAAAAACCTAAACCATTTTCCCCTGCAGTATCAGATCAGCAGTAACCGTCATGAGTTTAAAGACATATGGGACCAAGTTTTCATTTTTATACGTGATTCTGATTTGCAGAGACCCAGGTTCCGTGTGAGCTGAGCTACATTTCATTCTGGTGCTGGGCCTCTGGGCCCCTGGTAATATGCCTGGTAGGGTCAAGGTAAAGCTCCACACAGGGCAAGCAATTACTAAGCAATCCCTAGTCCCCAGCCCCGCTGAGCCAGAAAGCCAAGAGATCGCAGGGGAAGGGGAGGTTTTCCAGCTGCCCAGGACTGTTCCACAGTATGTTAGGTTAGAGATGGGGAGCTGCTGAAACTGGAGCAAACTGACAACCCATTTAAGTTACCTTCAGTTTCAGACCACAGATCCCACTAATCTACATAGGTCTCATTTCAGAGATGCAAAGCACTCAAGTTTGCACCTACACGATAGAAATTTCTAGCATTTTAGAATTCTGTGTTACCATCAGTACAGTTGAGCCTTCCAAGACACCGTCCTGATATGGTGTATTTGCTGCAGTGCAATTGATTATACTAGGGAACAAGTTGTGCCCAAATGTGAATTTTGCATTTGCTGATGCTGAATTTTGTCTCGGAGAAACAGAAAACTGCGTGCAGCTGAGCTGAGCTTCGTAAGCATACGCATGAGCACTAGCTCACAGTACATGTTATCCAGTAATCCTTTCATATTTGCGAACTTTATTATTTAGGGGGGAAAATCACAAAAGCAGAACACAACAAAGTGCACACACTCATTCAACATCTCAGACCTTTCCATGTGTTCCGGTTCAAGATGCCAAGCGATGCAGCAATAAAGAAGCTCTCTCTGTTCAAAGACTTCAGTGGAAATTGCTACATCCAACAGGGGCTTCTTTGATGCTAGTGATGGTTGGTTTGGTGGTTTCAAAAACACTGCTACAATTTCAAATTCATAAAAGAATCTCCAGCAGTGATACAGAAGTTAATTAAAGAAGGACATACATCGCATCAAATTTCCAATTTTGATGAAACAGGTATCTGTTATAAAGGAACGCCTTGAAGGACTTTCATCTCAAAGGCAGAAAGACATGCCCCAGGATTTAAGGCTGCAATAGATGGCTTAACTGTGATGTTCAGTGCCAATGGCAAAGCAAGAACAAGGAGCCACACCCAGGCACATGTGGCCCTAAAATATCCCAGCCAATTTCAGATAATCCCCCTCCACCCTTTTACAAGAACTCACAGAAGCAGTCCTTCTTCCACAGCAAACTACTAGTTCTTCCCAGGGCGAAGTGCCATGTTGATCACACTGTGTGTTCCATCAGCATTTAGCACAAGCGAAACTGCTTTCAGTCTTGATGTATCTACGAAAAGGTTTTTGAGTGTTATGCTTTCCATAATTCCCATGGTTTTTATTATGTAGTTTTGCATGGCACAATGATTGTTTAGGCACATATAATAGCAGAACTGACCAGACTTGGTTATTATCTGGGGATGGCCATTGTCTTCAAATATTTGAAATAGCATAGGTGGAGGATTTGAGATCTGAGAGGCCCAGAACTAAATTCCTAATTATTTCCCCATAATCTTTTCAACCACAGTCCTTGTGGCCTATATTAATTGGTGGTTCCATCCTTCCATTTTACCAGTCTAAAATCCCAGTGGTTCTTCTCTCCTCTCTTCATCAGACCCCACATCCTGATGGCTATCTTCAAGACATTTCCATCTGCCAGCCTCTCCACAGTTTCCAAGTGACTGGATTGATCTAAGGCCTCTAAACTTGTCGTCTTCCTCCATTTGTGCCTCCCCTGGGGTCATTTTAAGCCCAGGAATCCAAATGCCTCTTTAACAGATCATGGTACTTCTCCACACCCTTCCAGTGGCTTCCCGATCCCTCTGAGTAAGACACAGGGACACAGCCTGCACTGCCCTCTGACTCCCACCTGACAGTCAGCATGGCCACCACCGCTCCTCCTCTGGCTCAGGGCATTCCAGCTGATGGGGTCCTTACCAGCCCTCACATGTGCCAGGTATTTTCTTTCCTCCCAAAAGTTTTGCTGGAGCTAACCCCAGCCTAAGTGGGCTTCACCCAGACACCTGTATGGCGGGTTGCTCTGTCACTCATCCTGGATCCTTGCTTAGAGGTCACCATTTTAGCACACTATTTAAATCTAAGCACCTTCCTCCAGTACTACCAATCCCCTTCCTCGCCTTATTTTTCTCAATAACATTATAATTTGTCTTGCTACACGTTTCTCATTCCGTTTACCTGCTTCCTCCACTAGAAAGGAATCCTTTAAGACATGGACTTTTTCCTTTTCTATTCACTATTATACCCTTCGCTCCTAGCACGATGTCTGGCGCCTAGCTTATGCTAAAGAATATTCACTGTAAATGAAATAAGAGGTTGATCTCTCTGTGTGAGGTGAAACTGAGGAACAGGAAGTTACAAGGAGGCTCTGTTTAAGAAACAGTCATCCAGCATGGTGTCAGGGGAGTCTGTTTATACATTACAGCGCTGGCAGTGATTCAGGGAGGGGAGAGCTGCCACCCCACAAATGGGTGTTGTGGTGGGGGTACCGGCACATCACAGAGCACCAAGAATAAAGAATACCTGAGGCTGATTCCTTCTGCGGAGGTCCATGCTTTCTGAAATCCGTGCTGAATTTCTCACCTTGTATTCACTTCTCAGAAAGGGCTAGAACAATCCCCACTTTCTCTTGAGAACTTTGTAGTACAGGTAAGAGATCATGACATAATAAAAGTACCCTCAACCGCATAAGCTCCAAATAATTCACCTGTCTATGACTTACATATCCCACCTACTCCAAAGGCTGTGGGAACTATCAAATATGATATTTATAAAAGCACCTTGAAGGAATGGCTCACTCGGCAGAAATAGAACAGATGTGCTTACAAAACCACCGATGCTATGTGCTCACTGTTGAACATCTTTTTAAAAAATGCACAACTCCATTTACGAGGCACTAGGGCACAAGTGCACCTTTTTTTCACAACAAAGCTATGCTGAAAACAAGGATATTCATTTATCGAAGGAGAAAGTGGGTTGCGTTCCCTGGGAAGAAGAAAGAGTAAGATGGTAGTTTGTTGCTGTTTTCATAAGCAATGTGTCCTTGGACAACGTTCCTCAGCATCAGGTAAATAGCAATATACCATGGATGTCAATCCTGATAAACTGTATCAAGCTTTCAAACTTAAATCCATCTCCAAGGGGGGGCATATATTTTCCCACTGAAAGAACCTTTGGGGAGGCTCAGTAGGTATTCTGAGAGGCTCCTATCACCAAATGTACCAAACCAGGAAAGTCAAAACTCTAAGAAGCAAGTGTGGAAGTTTTCTCTCTTCTCTCTTACCCTGCACGGTATTAAAGAGAAATTTGTGGGAATAAGTAGTACAGGTAAGAGATTATGTTATGATGAAGTATCCTTTTATTGTTTTTTGCTGATTTTATGTCTTCCTTGTTTACTCTCAGGTACAACCGAGGAGCCAGAGGTAGAGAAAAATCCCGAGTCTGGCTATGTCCAAGTGCTTGCCCTGGGGTGGGTTTCTACCAGGGAAGGGGTTCAAAGAAAGAAAACACAGGTGGGTGCTTAGGAGTCACGGGAATTTTGGACCTCACTTTCCTGCAAGACTAAAGTCTGACCCATGGCCCAACTGCTGTGTGTACCTGGGTGCTGGGACACTCGCACTTGACTGGAAGAGGAAACGGGCTGTCCTCTTAAAGACGATGCAGAATTCATGAGCCTGGGCGTTGTCGAAGCTCTGTTTGCTCTCAGCCTGCGTGGACAAACCAGGGCAGCAGCCAAACTCACAGAGAAGGAGGAGGACCTTTCCTCCTGGGTGGGCACATGCAGACCCACCAAGGACCTCGGAACTGGACTCTGAGGGCAGCCTGCTGTCATCCCTGGTCCAGTGCCTGAGGGAGGAGTGTCCTAAAAGTCTTCCACAGAGTGCTGAGAAAATCGCCAGGAAGCCTGGGTGAGCCTTGGAGCCCTGAGGCGCCTGCGCTTTGCATGCAGTTCAGGGGAGCAAGAAGCTGTTTAAGGCAAAGATTTTAGCTGCATTGGGAGCTTTGGCCTTTTCAGTGGAGGGACCCCAGAGACTGCCTGTCAAGCAGAAGTCTGTTGCTAAAACTACCTAGCTGAGAAGCTGGGGAGCCGGGAGGGGCTGAGGCTGGAGAACGGGGAGTCGCAGGGAGGTGCAACTCACCTCCACCACAGGCTGGGTAATACACAGAAGGAGGTGGGGATTAGGGCAGAGAGGGAAGGAATAAAGGAATTCATGTGGCTGTGTCTCCACATTCATTTCCCCCTGGACAGCATGCTGGAGAGATGCATATATATTTTTAAATTCATTAATTCAGTTTTACAAACAAGAAAGTGGGTTTCTTTCATTTCCCTGATTCCATCTTCCACCTGACTCCCCTCCACCTGACTCTCCATAGCGATTCCCACTGAGGGGTGAGCGTGGAGGAGCAGAGTGAGAAGCAATGGGGTGTGCTGCTACTTCTCTGCTCTCTCTCCTTTTTAAAAATTCCGTCAAAGCCCCTTTCCTTCAGTAATCCCTGATATTCCCTTAGGAGCTGAGTTAAGATTTAATTGTGAAATTTGCATAGTAACTCAGCAAATAAATTCTCCCGTCTCTCATAGACCTTTCACTGCAGAGGGCCGTTTTAGTTATAAATCACTTATTTCGAGATCTCAACTGCATCAGCATTTTGTGCCCCTGAGGAACACGGAAAGGGGGAGAAAATCCAATGACATGCAGAGTTAGCGTTTGCTTTCATTCCTAGGTGTAGGGCAGAGGCTGGATAGGGAGGGACTCACAGGGCCATCCTTGGACCTGCAGCTCCTCTAAGGAAAACCTGCGTGGGAACAGCCTGGCTCTGCTCCCAGGAAACTTCACACCAGGGTCCTCTTTCAGCCCACCGCATGCTGGGAAACCCAGAGATTTGCAGAAAGGGCACAAGGGTGGGACAGCACACTGGTTCCCTGGTGACCCCTGCTGCCACTGTGGACAGCTGGGTGACCTTAGCAGAAGGTGTGGGGCTGAATCTGCTCCTCCTCTTCCCAGGGTCCAGTGTGTGCCCCATCTCATCAAAGCCCACCAGGAGGTCCCAGCTTCCATGTGGGATTCACTCTAGAAATGAGGTTGCTTATGTTTTGTTTTCTTCCCTCTTTCCCCAGGCTGAAAATATTCTCAGTTCTGGATCATTTCAGAATGTTCCAGAATGTAAATATGGTTGTTTGGTTAAATCAAATAAAAACAATTTTGCCAGAGCCCAGAAATCTTTTCCTATAGCGTCTTTTCCTGTTTTAGGTTGGCACCACTTTGAGCTTCTGCTTCTTAGCGTGCATAAAGCATGAGCAGGCTTTGGGCTACCAAGGGTGGTTGCAGCACATAGTTTGGCTATAACAGTGGAAGAAGGAAAACCAAGGAAGAAGGGAAGGAAGTCTAGAGAAAGGGGAGGGAGAAGTATCTTTGATAATTCAACCTGGGAATCCAAAATCTCTGCCTAGGAATGTCAAACCTCAGTGGTGCTGATCAGAAGTGGCTATTGGACCTGCATAGTATCTCTTGGTGCCTTAAAATTTGGGGTCTTCAGGAAGGAAACTCTAGCAATCCTCTTGAGACAAGACCTTACCTGGATTATCAGAGGTTAAACTGCTAATAAACCATGGTTTAATCATCTCACTTTAAAGAATATCACTACTCTTTAAGAGAAAAATTTTAAAAAGAGCAAACAAGGAATTTTATGCAGATAACTTACATTCACCTAAAAACTTGAATATTGCTGATCAAACGCAAGCCCTGTAGTCATACTTCCTTCAAACAACTGATTTCAGCTCCTTATTTATTCTCTAGCTGATCAAAACATGGTGCCCTAATTTTCAAGTTATGCTTGTCATCCCTGGGAGATCAGTGAACATTTGAATTCCATAGATAAATCAACAAGCCAACGAATCTCTGCAAATGTACATCTTCCCGCTGACATATCCAGTGGTCCTGCAATACATGAATTCCCTTTTCTTCTCTTCCATGTCTTCAATTTGAGTCAGTGAAGGATTCTAGGATTCAATTGAAGCTGCTGTTTTCTCCTGACTCTATAATTACATCAATAATAATATTTCCCAAGAAAAATGTTATCACAATAAATTGTAACGAATATAATGTATCTGATTAAATAAATAATACTTACTTAAAACCAGCATCTGGCTTATGAGTGAAATACTAATAATGTTATACTAAAATCAGAAATGTGAAACGTATCTACTGTATACTGTTAATAATTACTGCTTTGGAAGTTACGGCTAATATAATTAAACAGAAAAACTCAAATATGTACAAACATTATAACAGGAGATACTATGTATCAGTTTCAAAAATCTCCCTTTTGTTTTGTAGAGTTTGTTACCCACAGCCAACTAAAGTCCAACACTATTAAGTGGAAGATTCCAGAACTGGACAGTTTGTAAGGTTTGAGTTGCATGTCATTCTGCCTGAGCCTCCCTGCTCTGCCCTGCCCAGGTGCAGAACCATGCCTGCGTTCATCATCCCCACTGTGTATACTACGCTCTCGTTAGCCATCCACCAGTGAACTGCTGTGGGACCACTGGGCTTGTGTTCAGGAGCCTTATTTCACTCTATAATGACCCCATCGCACAAGAGCAGTAGTGCTGGCAAATCCAACAGGCCAAAGAGAAACCATGAAGTGCTCTCTTAAAGTGAAAACTTGGAAATTCTTGACTTAAAGAAAGACCAAAAACAGTGTATGCTAAAGTTGCTAAGACCTATAGTAAGAAAGAATCTTCCATGTGCGACATTCTGAAGGAGGAAGAAATTGATGGCAGTGTTGTTGTCGTACCCTGTTACAGCCACAGTATGTGGGAAGAGCTCAGTGAAGACGGAAAGTTACATGGTAGGCTTTGGGCTGCCCACACTTTCAGGCACCCACAGGCATCCTAGAATGTTCCTGCTGGTGATAGCATACTATATGACTATATGCCTAGAAAATCCAAAATTATTAACCTCAAATCAGTACAAACCAGTGTCACAATAATAAGAAGGTATGATAAAAAGTCTTCATTAATTTAGCAATGAATGCAAAAAAAAATCAGAAAAGTAAGATGAAATAGAAGTAGACTGGGATAGCAGAGCATTAACAACCTTGCAAAACCCCATCCAGCCTCACCATTCCAAACCCCTAGAAGAGAGGAAGGGAATAAGACACCACGCCTGAGGACAGAAAACACAACGCTGAATTTTCTTACCCCTCACTCTTCTGGCAAGTAGAATGCGTGACTGCCGGGCATCGGATGCCACACCTTTATGACATAAAAGAAGACATGCATGGATGTTGGTTGCAGAGTAAATCACACTCACTTTGGTGGTTTCACAGCTTAATAGCCACCTCCCAGTTTCACCCACAGCTATCAGACCATGGCCTTTCCCAGGTACAGGACACCGCAGGTACACAGGTAACCTGAAAAGAGAGACACAGGAAAGAGAAAGACCAGGTAAACCACATGAACAGAAAGTGGAGGAATAAATCAGCAGACAAACCAAAGAAAACCTCAGAGGAACAACAGCTTCTCGTCAGTATTCTCCAGTAAATTAAAAGTTAACTTACAAAAGAAAAACAGGATATCATTAAAAAAGATAGAAATGAAAAAATGCATAACAGAAAACAAGAAAGATCTCTTGGTAGGAAAAACAGTTTGACAAGACCAAGAAACTCACAGAATGGTTAAAAGATATAATCATTCTCACATACACACAACAAAAAGAGAAATGAAAAAAAGATGAGGTGAAAGATACATGACAGAGTTGGTTACTTCGGGAGATAAAATACCTAATGAAAAGGAATTTCAGAATGAAAATAGAGAAAACTAAAGGAGGACTTTAAATGAATGATGCCATAGTGATTTCTTGGAGCTTAGAAAGACACCAGGCTCCAGGAAAGAAGAACCAGTTGGAAGCCCCAACATAATGAATCTCTACGCAGTCGCATGTAGCCTCATCAGAACACTAAGGACAAAGAGCATACCAGTACCTTCCAGGGGTAGAAATGCGGGTCTCAGATATGGCAATTATATCAGTATCTGTTGTCTCACCAGGAACCCCCTTCCTATTCAAGATCCCACTGAAGCTTTGACTAGGGGGTTCTAAAAGGAGTTGTATTTAACATAGAAGACTATGCCCAGGCACAGAGCCCTCCCAGAGAATGTAAGACACACTCTTCAAAGGGGTTTAGAACAGTGTTCTCAGGACTCAGAGACACCAGGTACCTCTTGGGCCAGGGTTGGGGCCATCTCAGAAATGGAGTTCAAATGGAAGTCTGCACACCAACAATGAGGGTCTCTGCCCCTTCCCAGTTGCTTGGATACTGGGATACGTTAGAGAAACTTACATTGTTCAGGCAGATGATTGGAAGGTTCCTCTACAAGGGACTGATGCACCCAAAGAATTTAGATGTTTAGAGTAGCACCATAGAAAGTCTAGGTCTCCACCCCAGTTCCCCAGGGTGGGGCTGCTAATCAGTAATCCTGCATTGTTCTGGGTCTCACACACACAGGAATAGACACGCAGGATTGCCAGGCATGTGAGGAAAGCCACAACAGCAAAGCCAGAGACAAAACCGAACCAGCTAAGGGGAGAATGGACATAAAGCATCATGAGCACACAAGGAAGGGGAAAAACACTCCCAAAAAATGTTCTCGCCAAGATAAGAGAAGACATTCACCCATCAAACAAGAATGGTAAGCTATAAAATTATTACTCAGTAAGAAAAATGCATGAGTTGCTAAATTATGATATTAGAAAGCATGTCAATAGGAAGTATGGAAAATAAGCTAAAAGCATCTCTCAAAAAGTATAATAAAAAGACAAAGAAATGGCCAACATCAAAGACTATAAATTTAGAAGATCAACACAGAGTGCCCAAAATCTAAACACTAGAAATTTTAGAAAGAAAGGGCAAATAAAAAGCAGGGAAGACATCATAAAAGATCTTGATATTCATTTCTACCTTGAGAATACAGCCAAGAGTCCATTCCACTAAATTTAAAATATTCTCATCAATTCATATAACTTCAAAATTATTTTTTTAAAAAATCTTAGCAATTTTGAGGGAGAAGGGGACAAACAAAAACAGACCAGGGAAAGACTCTTGGAATGCGAAGGCACAGCTGGAAGAAGATGTAGAACTTCCTTCAAAGTTCTGTGAGAAAGATTTTCTAACCTAGAATTCAAAATTACCAATTAAGAGGAGTGTAGCATAACAGATTTTCAGATGATATGAATCAGCAGAATCTCAGTGTGCTTCTAGAATCTGTGCTTCACCAAACAAGAAATAAGCCAAAAGAAAGGAAAACATGGGTGAGTTTCAGTGAATGATTGAGAGACTCTGGGAATTTCCAGATGATAATCCAAGGCAGACTCAAGAGGACAGCCACACATCAGACCCAGAGAACCCTCAGTCCCCATGGGTCAGGAAGGCTTTCTGAGACAGATTGAGAAGAGTTCATAGACATGTGGATGATTTAGTGATTAATTAATGAGAAGTTCACAGAAACATAAATGAATAATGAGTAAAATTGGAGGCAACAGGAAACTCCAAAGGAAACAGAAATTCACTTGGAATTGTGACTCTGTGATCCAATAGTGAGCAATGTTGGACAAGAACTCTGGTCAACTCCAGGGCCCAAGACTTGAGCTGCGATTCCATCAGACTCCTGTGAAAATGGGGGCATGTCTAGGAGGGATCAGATTCCTGGAAACTGCATAGATTTCAAGTATGGGAAGATGACCTCAGCATTCAATGTTGAAAGGCCCCAAGATGAGCCAACTAGCTGGCCCTTTGGTAAAAATGGAGAGGAGGGCTGTTTGTTTACTCTGTTAGAGTGATAGGTGCTGCTAGACTTATGTGCCTCAAAGTTGTAAGCCAATAAGAATGTTCCAAGCCTGCTTATCAGGTGTCTTCTCAGGCATCCCTGACCTCCCTTCATGAAATAGCAACCTCGTCCTTCCCCATACCTCCTTTTGAGCAGGGTCCTGACTTACAACTTATTGCCCTCTGATTCAAGAGCATTCTATTTGGTCACTAACTGTGTCCCTCCTCTCCAATTAGAATGTAAACTTCAGGAGGTTGGTGACTGTGCTTTCATTGCCAGTGAAACTGCTAGCACTAGGTCACATCTAGAACAAACCTACAATCGGTAGCTAGCAAATGAAGAATACAAAATGTATTCTGCACTGAGCATTACAGGGTTGGTATTTGTCTCTTTTGGGGTCACTCTTTCCACCTTGATTGAGATATAATTGACAAATACACTTTGTGTGTGTTTAAGGAGTACGATGTCACGATGTGGACATATATCATGTAGCAATTGACACGATCAATTTAATTGGCACATCCACCACCTCATATGGGTTCTCACATTTTGTGTGGTAAGAATAACTCAGATCTGCTTTCTTAGCAAAATTGTTTTTTTTTAGTTTTTTTAAATTACTGCATTATATTTGTACATAATGGTGGGATTTATTGTCACATATTCCTAGATGCACACAATACAACAATAGAATTTGTTCAACATCCCCCCTGCTTTCTTAGCAAATTTCAAGTTGCCAATACATGATTAGCAAGAGTCACCACATCGGAAATCCCAGTACATATTCACCTTGTACCTGAAAGTTTGTACTCCGTGACTATACCTATTTCCCCAACCCTTTTCCCCTAGCAACCACCCTCTACCCTCTCCATCTGTGAGCTCCATTATCGTCTGTTCTATACTATAGAAGTGAGATAACACAGCATTTGCCCTTTTGTGCCTGCCTGATCTCACTTAGCATGGGGGGACTTCCCTCTCTTTCCATGGTTGAATAGATTGAACTATACCTAGCACCACCCTTTCTCCATGTGTTCATCTGTCGATGGACACGTTCATTGTTCCCATATCTTGGCGACAGGGAATCATGCTGTGTTGAAGATAGGCATGCAGAGGTCTCTTCAAGATACTGATCACACTTCCTCTGCACACACACCCAGAGATGGGATTGCCAGATCATTTTGCAGTTCCATTTTTAGTACGTGAAGTAACCTCCGCACTGTTTTCCACAGCTGATGCACCATTTCTCATTCCTAGCTGTAGTTTGCCAGTTTCCCTTTCTCCACACCCCCAGAGGGTGGGAGGCACTTTTTTTTGAAGATAGAAAGAGGATGAGTGTGTGTGTGTGTGTGTGTGTGTGTGTGTGTGTGTGTGTGTGTGTGTGTGTGTGTGTGTGTGTTTGAGAGAGAAAGAGAGAATCAGCTTTACTCGTTTTTTTCATCTGGCCTTTGTTGCTCCAACATTTAGCTGTGTACGTGGTGCTGGGGTTTGAACCCAGGTCCTCGTGCAGGCAAATGCCATAACCACTGAGCCACCGCTCCAGCTCCTATAGCTTGCTTTTTGATCATAGCCACCCTAAGGTCTTGATATTTCCTTGATAATTAGTATTGATGAGTATTTCTTCATGTACTTGTTGGCTATTTACATCTTCTTTTGAGAAAAGTCATTTTAGAAATTTTGCCTGTGATGATGATGATGATGATGATTTCTTCACATATGTTTGGATATTAACCCCCTGTCAGATACAGAGGTGGGGTTTGTGAATATTTTCTCCTGTCCCATAGGTTGCCTCTTCATTTTATTTCTTTTGTTGTGCAGAAGCTTGTCAGTTTGATACTTTTTTTTTTAAGAGAGAGGGACAGTGAGAGAGAGAGAGAGAAAGAAATAATTTTTATTTAGATTTTCATGTGACTTTCATTGCTCTGAGACTTTGCTGTGTACGTGGTGCAGGGGTTTGAACTCACATACTCGCACATGTGGGTCTAGCACCATAACCACCAAGCCACCACTCCAGCTCTTGATACATCTTGTAAAAATTTTTGCTTTTGTTGTCTATGGTTTCAGTGGCATATCAAAAAAATCATTGCCAAGACCAATGTCAAGAATCTTGCTCCCTATCTTTTCTTCTAAGATTTTTACAGTATCAGGTTTTACATGTAACTCATCCATTTTGAGTTAATTTTTGTGTATAATATAAGATAAAAGTGCAATTTCATTTTTCCCATGTGGACATACAGTTTTCCCATTTGAAGAGATTGTCCTTTCTCTGTTGTGCATTTTTTCATCCTTCTTGAAGATGAATTAATCACATATGTGTATTTCTGGACTCTGTATTTTGGTCTATTGGTCTACAACTCCATTTTTATACCAGTATTGTACTGTGTTAATTACTATATCTTTGAAATATGGTTTGCAGTCAGGAAGTCTGATATTTTCCATTTGGTTCTTCTTTCTCAAGGCTATTCAGGGTCTTTTTTGGTGACAAAGGAGTTATAGAATTTTTTTTCTATTTCTTTGAAAATAGTGTTGCAATTATAATACTGAGGGTATTTAATCAGCAAATTACCTTGGGTAGAATGAATACTTAAACACCATTAAACCTTCCACTCCATAAACACCGGATATCTTTCCATTTATATGTGTCTTCTTCATATTCTTTCATTAAGGATATGGTTTTCAGTTTGTAACTATTTCACATCCTTGGTAATTTACTCCTACATGTTTTACACTTTTTGGTGCTGTTGGAAATGAGACTATCTTCTTAAGTTCTTTTCTGGAGAGTTTGTTGTCAGTGATGAAAACATAACTCTTTTTAATGTTGTTTTTGTATTCTCCAACTTTACTAAATCAGTTTATTTGTTAAGAAATTTTTATTTATGAAAGCTTTGGTGGTTTTTTTATGTGCTAGATAATGTTGTCTGCAAACAGATAATTTAACTCTTTCCTGTCTGATTGGAATGCTTTTTATTTCTTTTTCTTGCCTAATTGCTTTGGCTATGCCTTTCAGTACTATGTTAAATAGAAGTGGTAGAAGTGGGCACCCTTCCCTTGCTCCTGATCTTAGAGGAGAAGACTTTACTTTTCACTGTTGTTCATGGTGTTAGCTATTGGCTGATCATTTTTGACTGCCCTGTTATGTTGAAGTACATTCCTTCTACACCTACTTCATTAAAAGTTTTTGTGATGAAAAGATATTTAGTTCACTCAAATGCTTTCTCGCTGTTTATTGAGATGATCATATGAATTTTGTTCTTCATTCTGTTAATGTGGCATATCACATTTATTAATTCTTACATTGAGCTATCTTTGTATTCCAAAGATAAATCCCACTTAATCATAGTGTTTGATCCTGTTAATGTACTGTTGAATTCTGTTTGCTAGCATTTTGCTGAGGATTTTTGTATCTACATTCATTATGGATTTGAGCCCTTAATTTTCTTATCTTATCTTGATAAACCTGACTTCATGAAATACGTCCTCTTCTTCAATTTTTTTTTTTTTTTTGCAGAGTCTGAAAGGATTGGTGTTAATTCTTCTTTCATGTTTGGTGGAATTTACCCATGAAGCCATCTGATCCTGGGCTTTCCATTGTTGGGAGGGTTTTGATTCCCAGCTCAATCTTCTCACTCAATACTGGTCTGTCCTGATTTTCTATTTCTTCATTATTCAGTCTTGGATGGTTGTATATTTGTAGAAATTTATATATTTTTTGTTTATTTATAACTATTCATAGCAGTGTCTTCTGATACTTTAGTTCTAATGTCTACTCTTTCATTTCTTATTTTATTTGCATCTTCTCTTTTTCTTAGCCTACCTGAGGTTTTATCAATTTAGTTTAGATTTTCAAAAGACAACTCTTAGTTTATTGATTTCTTCTTTATATTTCTAGTCTGATATCATTTATATATTTCTGCTCTAACATTTATGATTTTCTTTCTTCTGCTGGATTTGGGCTTAGTTTCTCTTATTCTACTTACTTGAGGTCTAATGTTAATTGATTCATTACGGATCTTTCATTTTTCTGAATGTAGACACTTACCACTATAAATTTCCTTCTAATAACTGCTTTTGCTGTAGCCTGTAAGTCTTGGTAGGTTGTGTTTCCATTTTTATTTGTCTCAAGATATATATTGACTTTCCTTTTGTTTTCTGCTTTGAACTGTTGGCTGTAAGATATGTGCTGTTTAAGTTCCATGAATTTGTGCCCTTCCCTACTATCACCCTGTTACTGTTGCCTACTTTCCTATCATTGTGGGCAGAAGACACTTGATGTGATTTCAGTATCATTAACTTTACTAGGCCTTATTAAGTCTTGTTTTGTGATCCAGCATGTCTACACTAGGTTAATGTATACTTTGTAAATTATTACATGAAATTATACCACCATTTTTATTTTTATTGCTTGCTTTTATTCTTGTTTTTTTCCTCAGAATATTTGCTCCTAAAACCAGAAAAAGTATAAAATTACAATTGGACAAACTTTGAGCAGCTCTGTGATTTAGAAGAAGGCCATTCAATTCAAAATCTCACAGGACTCCACTATCATGAGATAGCTATCTTTCTAATGAAAGAAAAACAGTATGTGAACATTCAGAGAAATGCTCAGATTCTACCAAAAGCTACAAATTTCTGTCATGAATAGGAGTCCTTTAATAAATTATGTCAAAGGGCAAAAAAAATTTAGGAACAAAAATTATTTATGTCTTCTTATGTCAGACTTGGATGTTAAATATTGACTAAATTTATGAGATCTTTTACCTCTTGCTTTAAAGATTAAATTAAAAACACAAACAAAAGAACTTTGATGAAAACCCTTTGGACTGATGTTGGGGAAAGATGAAGACCCAGAATAGCACAAATTTCCTCAGCTGATGTGGCATGAGGACTGCTTGCAAATTTCTTGGGGAGAGCAATTTTTTGAAGTAATTTTCACCCCCAAACCCCAGAATAAATTAAGTACAAAAAGACCAGTTCAGAATGCATGCAAATTTGGGGTGCACATTTGGTTATGAATGTGAGCTTAGTTGACTTCAGCAATTCTGCTTTCATATTTCACTAATTAGGTAGGGGACAGTTCTGATTGTGATGAGATAGTCCCACTCTAGCTCAGATTTCCTAGGAGACACATTAATTAAAGCAATTCTCTTTTCTCCTGAACTGAAACTTTACAGAGACTGTTTCTCCCCCACCCCCATCCTGTCACATACCCAACACTGCACCTCCCTCTTGAGAAAAAAAGTGACAGCCTAAAATAAATAAATAAATAGGAGGTAGAAATAGCATTGCAACCCTGGTAAGGTTGTCTGAACATTTCTAGAAAATTCTATACAGTACAGATTCAATAAATCTGCAATGGCACAGAAAGATATGATATGACAGATCTTGCTATGACAACAGGGAGAAAAATACCATCAAACAAACATTTTCTAAGTAAATGTACAAAACCAATGCACATGCTTGAGCTAAGTACTGTATGAGAAATGCGCAGAAGGACTGAACTAAGTATATATTATCCCTTATGTATCTATTTAATCATCATTCAAAATAAGGTGCTCCACCATATCTCCATGAAGAACACTAGTGAACACTAAAGAAATCCATATGGCAGTGGGCTAGGAGTCTGATGTAGATAACAACACAGGACACATGATGTATGTCCTGTAATCAACTCTGGTACATCCTTGGGAAAATATGGAATTGAAATGCAGCAGGAAGAACTACCCCCTCTTCTCTGCTTCCTCTCCACTTCCTTCCTGTTTACATGATTGGCATCATCACCCTCACAGAAATACACGCATGCACCTGAGATGTTGGGGTTCGACCAGTGGAGGGAAGGCAGTCACGTAGGAGGAGCACATACCCTGAAATGAAAAGATAACAGTTTAGACTTGAATCTCATTTCCGTGACTTTTTATCTATAATTTCTTAGGCAGTTTCTATTCATACTTCCTGATTTTTGAAAAGTGAATTATAACATAGACTTTGTAGACTTTTGAGCCAGGAAATAAATATAAAGTTCATAAAATGGTGTCTACCACAACATCTACTCACTACCACCAACACGAATCAGGAGAGCATGCTTCCCTCGACCTGAAAGTACAATGTTTAGGGAATAAGGAATAATATGCAAAGGAGATCTAAAATTTCCATATGTACCTATTAATCAAAGCTGAATGTTTTTAATTAATTGCACAAGTATGTGTTGTCTCCTATATGCTAGAAATCATCTGTGTTTGTTCTAGCAATTCTGGCATAATAGAGGGCTGATGATTTGCAAGTTTAGTGATCATTTGAATTAGTTGAATGTACTTATTAACTGTATATATTGAACTGATGTCCATTTTGTTTCTCACTTAGAGAGAGATAAAAAGGGAGAGGTGGGGAAGGGGAGAAGGCGAGAGGAGGCCAGCCTGTCTATTCGGGGATCTTGGAGCCAAAGTAGCAACCATTCTTCATCACTGATATGTATCCCCAAGTCCCTAAGAGCATTTCTGATTATTAAAAATGAATGTGCACAAGGCTTCAGTGCTCATAATAGAGTGCTGAATGGTTGCAGTTCACATGAGAACCTCCAAAGAAATCTTTTTGTTGGAAGTTGCACATAAAAGAAAAGAAATATAATAGGTTCTTGGGCCTCACCACCTATTTTCCAGAAATGAGACCTGGGTCGATCTTACTGAGGGTCTCCTTTGCTCTGAGTGGTTCCCTCTGATACCTCCTTACCCTGTCATTCATGTTGGATCATCGTCTAAAACTGCTAAGGGACAGTGATAACAGACACGTTTGGGGGAAGCCCAGGGAGACCCATGTGATTGGCTCCCAGGACTGACTGAGAGGACAATGCCCTCTACTCATATTTCTGCAGCAATTTGTAGAGAAAATAACTCAATTCTCCTAACCTTGCTTTCATATGTTAATAAAATAAGATTAATTATTCTCATAGACTCGCCTCGGTGAAAGTCACACGCAAACCCATGACAAGTTCACAAGAGGTTTAGTAGATCAGAAGGAGAAAGAAGCTTGGTCTGGTCCCTAAGACCTGCTAGGGACAGAGGTACACAGTTAGTCACAGAGGGCCCCGAACATGATTGTTCTGTAGAAAAACCACTATAAGGATTCTGAGCCCCCCAGCAAAGCTGGCAAACAGGAGGGGGCTGCTCTTACCAGGGCTGTGGGGGACACCTCTGACTGGGGAAAATGGGATTCAGAATGTGTGGGTTCTCTTAGCCTGCCTTTAAATAAGAACTGGCTGGAGCCACTGTATCCAATTCTCTCAGAAACTAGGGAGAGCCCTGATTCCAGAGAAAGCCTTGATAGAAGATCTAAGGGGCTTCTTATTTCATCCAAAGCAATTTCCCTACTCCTGCTGTTGACCAGGATCAGCAAGTCACCCTGGGTCTCTGTGCCTTTGATGATCTCTCACTGGAAATGTCTTTTGTCTCCAATTTGAATTCACATTGATGCCTAGAAAGAAGTAATTACCTGTGGTAAGCCAGGTCAAGATTGTTTCCAGCCTGAAACTTCCTTTTCTAAACCTCTTTTTGGGTATCTTTATATAAGAGTGACAGAGTAAAGAAATAGATAGACTTGGTGCTGCAGAATTTGAAATTGTATAAACATGGTTTTTCAGAAACCTTTTTGAAGGTGTAGTAAATCCAACAGTTTAACTACCCTACGTTGCATTTATCCCTAAGGATCTTTGAGGAAAGCATGGGGTATATTAACTTGCTTTTTGCTTCCTTAGCTCAGGATTCAGTGGTACATAAGCCACCTTCTTGGACAATAGTTGCAAAACAGGTCTCCCTGTGCCTTAAAATCTGCAGCTGGGGAGGGGCCTAGGAATGGGGGGCATGCTAGCTTAGATGCTATCACACACCTGCAAGAAACAAGTTCCTGCAATAAAGACATACCTGTTTCTGTATTAGAGCAATTGTGATTGCTTATGTTGGTGAATTTTCTACCAAGGTCTTCTTTTCAAAACTTGATAAAGGAAAAATGAGTGCACAAAATGAATTAGATTTTAATGACTTTTTTAAAGGAGAATTTAGTGATTGCAAAGAGCAAAATGTAAAATCCTATAGTGGATTTTTTTGAACAGGTCAAGAAAGAAAATAAGGAGTCAAAGTCAATGGTCATTTCTCTGCCTTAGACAAAGTTAATAGTTACTGACTTAAGAATCTGATTATGGCTAATCCTCCAGTGCTAATTTCCTTCCATGTATTTATTAACAACCTAAAGGTGTAAAATGTACTGATAAAATATAATTACATAGTGTGTTAAAGCTGGGAGAAATTGTGAGGGGGCAGAAATAAGTCACAAAGATAAGCAAGGAAAAAATAAAATTTAGCTAAGGAGTGATGTTGCTCGTGATATCACTTCCAATAATTGTCCCTAAATCTCTTGAAGTGAATTCAGGATGATAGGCAGGTGTCATTTGACCTGTTGGAAAACCACAGTCTACCTTGGATCCAAGGGCCACATTTTAGCCAGGTCAGTTTACACATGACACAGCAGAATTCAGAATCAGCCTGAAATGGGTGAGTCAAGTAATCAGAGAAATACATGTGCTGTTCTTGGGAGTGACATGAGCACATTACAAACTCAACACAATGTGCCCGACTCCAGGGACTAGCGGGAATGACTAGAAATGCCTCGTAGTTGCATCTTGTACAACTCTTCCCAGGTATGGTGGTTCTGCTCCTCAGCCTTGATTGTGCACGCAGACGGGGGCATCCGTTCAGAGCTCCTCCTTCAGAAATGAGTGGAAAACTCTTGCCCATTAAAAATTAGCCATCAGCAGAGGGGGAAAGGGGTGTAACTTTCCAGGGCAACGTCTTCCCCATGTTGCACCTGGTCCTTGCTCTGCATACATTCCTCTACTTTCCTGCCAGCCAAATAGTCATTCCTAAAAAACTGAGTTTTTGATCCTCTGACTTTCCAATGAACAGGTCAGGGCTGTGATTTTTGTTTTAGATAAGAAAGAAAACAAGAAAAACAATGGATAGAGAAGTAGACCTGATCCTTTCACCCCACATTTGTAGTAAAAAGAATACTACAAATATAAGCATATAAACCAGTGAATTTCTTTCACATTTGGATACAGAAATAAGATCTGAGCACACAGTGTACCTTCTTGTGTCTTTCCTGCATCTGGAGCCCAAAGTAGTATACAAGTTACTGATGGAAACACCCAGATGACACTTGAACGGCTGCATGACCTGGACCATGTATACTGAACATTCCACCTTCTCCATAACAGTGTATTCCTTTGTTTTTATTTAAGAGAAACAAAACTTTCCACTTGGGAAAAATATTTTAAAGTAGAATAGTCAATTTTCTAAAAATGTTTAAATCGCAAAACAAATAAAGGGAATAGGATTTTAATCGCAAAACAAGTCAGTGCTTTGCTATTATATTAAAAATAGACTCCTCCGTGTTCCCTCTCAAACCGCACCACACTAAGCCAGTGTGTTGCTAATTCTGCCAATGGCCTTCTGCCCACTCCAGTCTCAGCTGCTGAAACCACTGGGAAGGGTGGAGAGGAGCTAGAAGGGCAGTCCCCTGTCTATTGACACCCAGGATAGTTAAAACTTTGTGACAGTCAAGACATTGTCATGAATAAGTGCAACTGCAGACCCATCTCGTAAGATACCGTGCCTGAGAATGAGAATCCCCTAGAAACGACTAGAGGATCATATGAGGAAGTATGCAGTGATCCAAAATTAAGAGGAAGTGAGGAAGTTACCAGAGAGAGCAGCACAAAGAACAGCAGGAGCTGTTACAGGTGCAAAACCCGAGTCCCAGAGGTACCCAGGTTATTTGTCCACACAAAAAAATGTGGCAGATACAGGTTTCAAATCTGTTTTGTTCAATCCCAAAATGAGTGTTTGCTTATAATTAATTAGAATGCTCCATGCTATGGGAGGCTGAGGTCCTTTTTTGTGAGAACACTGCTCAGGATGTGGAGATCTGTTAGCTATGGAGCTCCTGGGCTGCAAAGGAAGGGCTGGATCCTTGAAGAACAGTGACCATCACTTAGTGACTTCCACTGTTGACTCTAGCACCATAGTAAGTCCTGGGCAGAAACAAAACCCAACAGAACACTCATCCTCAAGTGTACTGCGTTGTACACAGTAGCGACCAATACATATTTGTTGAGTTGAATTAATGCATTAACAGGTGAATGCCCAAATGAACATTGATTCTCAGACCCTAGAGACTTAGAATATCAATGCCTCTATACCATGGGATCACTATTGCCGTTGTTGAATGAGCCAGCTCCATGCTCATCACTAGAGGATCTCTCCAGTCCGCCGTCTCTCTTCCTCTCTCACGCACGCGCCCGTGTGCACACACACACACACACACACACATACACACACACACACACAAGCAAAGTGCATTTTGGTTCTCTTAGACTCAAGTCCTGCCCCAGACTTGGCAAACCGCCTCTTCTGCCCAACCCGTAGGATTGAGAATCGGAAGCAACGTGGAAAATCAGGGCTGAAATAAAGCCATATTTGGGCACAAACCTTGAGCGATGAACAGAAGAGAGGAAGTGCAAGAGCAATTAGAGGGTATTAAACAGGAAGTGTTGCTCATCAGAGGGGAGAGAAGAGCGAGCTGCAGGCTGTCAGCCCAAGTGAGCAGACTGCAGGTGAACACCCTCCTCCTCCCCGCATCCCTCCCCCCTCTCCCCGCTAGACTAACGACTAACGAGAAGGAGGAGACCCCAGATCTTGCCGACGTGTTTGGGTGGGACGACTTCCGTCTCTGACAGGCTTTGTGCTGATGCTCAGCTCGGCCTTGCAGGAGATCCGGATGCAAATTCATTCCCCGCCACTTTGATGGTCCTGGCTGTGAGCAGATTTTCCTACAAAATAACTTCAACTGCGGGAGCCAAAGAATGATGTCTCCTCGCTCAGGGCAAGAACGATGCTCCAGGGGTCCCTGGAAGTGTTTGAGGTTGTTGGGGTGAGTGTCATAAGCACTCCGTTGTCAAAGGCTGGCCAGCAAGGAGAGGAGTAAGAAGGGATGGAGGGAGAAAGGGCCATGGGGGTGTTCATTACCTGCAGGTGCCTGGTGAAAGAGAAGGGAGAGAGCTTTGCATGGAGCGAGGTCTGGGAGGAAAGGCTTCTTAGAATTCTCCCGCCTGATGCTGACAGCCCTTAGCATATTTTCAGCACGAGGTACATTAACAAATAAGGAAAAGCATCCCCCTGGGCTACTAATAACATTTATTTCATGCATCATTTCCTCAGAGGAATAGTAGGCTGTGTATTTTTTATTCCTGGTGTGTCCTGTCTCAGGAATAATGGCCATGCTCACCTGCTTACTTCTGCGTAGTTTACAACCCTGCTTAAGCTTTGTTTGTCTTCCTCCAGTTCTTCTTCTCTTTCTATGCACCCTGTATTTTGCAGGTCTAAATAAAAGGGATATAGCTCCTAATACTCAAGGTAGAATAGCGGAGCCTGTGGTGTCTTGGGTGAGACGTTTCACATCTTTTATAAAAGGAAGCAGAGTAAGAATCCAGAATAAATACATCAAGTGACTTAGGCAGTGTAAACTGAAATTAGGTCAAATAAGCAAGAATGGGAATAATTCCTGGATCCTTAGGGCTTCCATGCTGGCCAGGGCTGGCTAGAGTCCCAGTCTATGGAACCATACCTGGCTGCATAGAGCATCTGTAACAGGATACACTTCCTGGGGCTGTGGTGAGGCTTTGCGCTCACGAGGCCCATGTCTGATGATTGAGGGAGCAGCTCCAGGCTCTGAATTACCTCCTCTCCACTGGCACTATGATCCCTGCAATTCCCAGCAAGGCTGTGGCTGGAGAGACACTGGGGGAGCTGATCTTTCCTTGCAATCTCTTCTCCCAACCCTCTGCTCCCACGATCATACAGACCCCACCAAGTTCTCTGCCAGAGTGGACACCGCAGCTCCAGCCCCTCCCTCATCAAGGGAAATGACACTGCTGGGTGCGACCCACCCTCCAGGCTGCAAAGCCACCATCTACCCTAATGACAGAGAAAAACGGGTGGGATAAAACATTAAATGAAACACAGAATGTGGAACTGTACCTACATAAAACGCATTCATGGGGTAAAAAACAGAACAAGAAGAAACGGAAATGGCCATTTGTTGCTGTGGTGGATCACGGATGAGGTTTTCTTTCATTTCGATTTTCATTAACATATAATGGTATTTGTGCCACATGGAAAAATAAAAGAAGTGTCCGGCCATGCCAGGCTGCTTATTAACGTTACCAAGGTTGTAAGCTGAACTTGAACTGCAGGCTCCTCAAAGCCACAGCTATTGAGCCTATACGCAGAGCCCACCCCACCAGCGCAGACTCTGCCTGCTGAATAACTGAACTCAGTCCTCGCACCTCCTCGGGCTTCTCATTTTCTTACTGTCTCTCACTGCGTCCCCCAGTTTGTGCCAAAACAAAGCATCTGTTGTCTTTTGTAACCTTCTCAAGTCACCAAACCTTTGACAAGTGAGCATGTGGGTGCTGGGCCCTGTCTCCATCATTCCTAATCACCCGCGCTCAAGAATATCCTGTTGAATTCAACTCTGGCAATTTCGCATCCGTTCCAGAAGTCCGTGAATACATCTCTATGCGCTCAGCAGGGCTCTGGATACTGCAGGAGACCTAAGAAATAAATGAGCACAGAAGAGCAGTCTGTGTCCCTACCCTTGGCAATATCCGTCAACTAAGGGAGCGCTCATTGCCAGGAGCTGGGGACAGGAGAGATCTCAGTCTCAGGAGGCTCTAGGAGGTGAGCTGTGTGGACCACAGTCTTTCCCAGGTTGTGCCTCTGTAAGCTGAATCACTTCTGCAACTTAGGAGCCGTTTTCTTCGTGTTATCATTTTTTAGGAAAGCTAGAGCACCTTGCTATAAATCGTTTGCTGGGCATGTACTGAGTGGCCAGAAAGGAGAAGGGGGAGGAAGGTAGATGGCAGCCTAATATTTATGAAAGGATTAAAAAATAAGTAAAACAGAAAGTGAGTAATTAGGTTGAGAGAGAATTTGTCTAAAGACAGCCCTAGGAAGATTTACGGCTGTAATCCCTATTTTTTTTTAACACC
>PVKS010023093.1:0-32828 GCA_004027875.1 Aplodontia rufa
CCCCCGTCTCCTTCTTTCTTCTTTCCCTTCTTCCCTCCCTCCCTTCCTTCTTCTGTTTAAACATTTAGAAACCAGGAATTTATTTGTACTTGTTCTTCTTGTTTATCCACATCTACCCCTGCCTAACATTCTGCTCTGTACCCAGGGAGACTGATCTCTCTCTATATTGAATTCCCTGGAGCTTAGGTTTCTGGAAGGTTTTGACCAGATACATAGGCAGAAGACTCCAAGGTAGAAGACAGGCCAGAATTTTGATATTTCCTGCCCCTTCCTGCATTGCTGGTAATGCAGTGCTGAGTTCCTCTACAGTTAAGTACCTTTCTAGTAGCTCTTCTCCCTTGGCTCCAACTCTCCTGGGGCATTGGGAACCTTCTCTTCACTCAGTCTTTAGGCCAGGAGGTAGCAAATCTGTTACTCGTCCCTGGGTGCCACATCATCCTTTGCTGTTGCCTTAATTGTGCTCAGTGATTTATAACTGTCCTTCATTCTTGATTTTAGTTATTTACTTATTTTAGTGAAACTCTTTTGAAAATACTGAAACAGTATTATATTCCAGCTTTTCTAGGAGAGCACTTTGAAACAAAGTATGATACATTCTTCTCATGGACTGGTAGAGATCAAACGCTTCAAATCAAATCACTGGGCCCAGGAGTAACCTGAGTGAAGATATTTTGCAATTTATGAAGGTCTGTGTTATTTTATAAGGAAACAAGGCAGGGCTTTCATCTGTATTTCTTTACCTAATATTGACTTTGGGGCATGATCATGAATATTTCAATGTTGACAGAAAGACTTTTAGCAATAACATGGTATTCATTATCAATATTATAGGTAAGGGTTAAACACAGCCAACATTGACTCTTGGTGTACAAAGCTGTAACTTCCCTCCAGAAGTTGTATTGCTCACAGCTAATTACAGAGTATTGTTGATTTCCTGATTTGCTGCCATTCATAAAGGATTTTAGCTCAGGTTAGGAGGCCAACTTGTATTCTTACTATTTAAGTTCTGATTAAAGGAAATTGCTCTTGATTTGCTTATTATTCTTTTTATCTTCTATGTTGAATTCCAAGAAACTTCATATACCAGCTCAACTCCTACCATCAGGCCTCTAACTCTGTGAGGACACAGACAACAGCATCTTAGCCAGAATGGCTGGTTCTTTACTCAAAATGTCCATAGAAATTGTGCTGAATGACCAATTCCCATAAATACTTCTCACAGCAAGCCAATTCAGAGTTTGAAATTTTACCATTCATGAGTTATTCCTTTTGTGTGAAACCATCACAGAATCAGTCTTGTTTCACTTCACCTGGAATAAACTGAATGTTCAGCTGGACTCCATAGGTATAGAAGTCATTAAGCCTGGAAGCAGTTTCAGAAATAGTTTTGGTGAGCAATAAATCTAGAGTTTTTTGGTGACATACTCTAGCAGTTACATCTATGTGGGATTTCCCTGGAGAAATATTTCTTTCATCCTGAGGCATCTCTGGAATAGAAAAATTGAGGTTTGAATTTTGATTCTAACATTTATCTGTGTGACTTTGGTTAAATTACTTAACATTTCTAATCATCCATTTTCCTGTAAAATAGAATAATAATGCCTGCCTTGAATAATGTTAAGAGAAGTAAAAGAGATTATATAAAGTGCTTAACGTAACACCTTAACAATAGCATATGAATATATTAAAACAACTAACAGCACGGTACTTGACTTTAAAAGTCTTTAGGGGTGTCTATGAGTATACATTTTAAAGATTTTTTAGAAGTGACATTCTCATGTAGAAAAATATCAGAATAGCCCTAAATTGAAAACTTTTCTTTGTCTACTCAAGTACACATCACTTTTCAGAGCAAAGGCTGAAGACAAAATGAGACACAGTTTAGAGTATTAGGAAGCCAAAGGGGTTTTGGATGATCATTTTTGGAGAAATTAACACAAATTGTGCAATTCTTTAGCTAACTTTCTAATGTAAAAGGCTGACTGTTTAGAGATTTGTCTTTGGAAATGAATGAAAACTCATATTTTGGATCATTCCTTTAGTATGAAGGTATTACATTTTCTGACTCCTAATCCTCTCCCAGAACTGTATAAATATAAAATGTATCAAAGAAATGGGTTTTTTTGTACTGTCCTCTAGTCACTCCAATTACATATGTATATATATAGTATATATATATATATATATTTTTTTTTTTTTAAAGAGAGAGGGGCGGTGAAAGAGAGAATCAATTTTTTATTTAGTTTTTCATATGGTTTTTGTTGCTCTGAGACTGTTGTGTACGTGGTGCTAGGTTTTGAACTTGCTTCCTTGTGCATGCCAGGCAAGTGCCGTCACCGCTGAGCCGCTGAGCCATTGCTCCGCCACTGCTCCAGCCTCCTCCAATTATATTTTGATAAAAAGTTAAGTTGAAGCTGCTTTTACACTTATGTGTTTATAGAGAATACTAATAATTATTGGAATACAAGCTGAAACAGGTAAAATATATCTACTTGCTATGCATAGATGTTTTTGGGAAGAATGAATTTAGAAAACATTGGTGTTATTAGGGCACTAAAGTTCACATCTAGTAAGAGAAATGTATTTTGATGTTTCACAAATTTTGTGCAACCTTATAATACTCAATGCTTAAGTGGTGTTTAAAAGGGAAGAAAAAAATAAAGATACTTAAAGTTCCTAAAATATAATCAAATTTTACTGATTATGACTTCATCTTATTTTGTTCCTGGTAAGGGTAAAAATAAACAAGGCATTTTTTAGGAGCAACTTTTTAGGCTTTTGTGATTAGACAGGTGATCCTGACATACTAGGGGCAGATTTCATACTGAAAGGTTTCTGTAGTACTGTGAAGGCCCAAACTGCCTCTTACCAGTGCTGGTGATGGGTCAGCTCCCCTCCTCTCGCCCCAGCATTCAGGCAGAGTTTTCTAATACCTGCTGTCTCCCCATCTCTCTAATCGCAAAGAACAGTATGTCAAGGAAAGAAGACAACACTTTCTTTTCTGATCCCTGTTTCTACTGGTTCCTTGCCACTGAGTCCCAGTGACCAGGGTAAGAGAGTGTCTAGCTGTCGCTGACATTTCAGAAAACCTTAAGGCTTTCTTGCAATCACATCAAGTCTGGGCAGCTTTTCAAACTCACTACACACTCTTATCTGAAGGTTCCGTGAAGCTAAAATGACATTTGATGGTTTCTGTAGCAACAAGTTCTAACCATGGGTTTATAAAAATAAATATTCTTCATGGAGGAACTGTTTTCTGAAGGAATGTGGAATTGGTTAACTCAAGCAATTCTTACTGTAGGCCTACTATGCAAGTCAATATATAATATCTCCCAACCAAACACTTAGCAGAGTGTAGGGCAGATTTCAGACTGAGATGTAAAGTAAAATAATTTCACCCTGGTTGTTGTCAGTTTTATCCTTAGGAAACTTCGTCTTGAATTTCAGCATCTGACTGCAGTTCACTTCCATTCTCTTTTCAGAACACGCACAGTAAGTCTGGAAACCATAATAACATGGTTGGAAAATGCCTGTCTTATTTCCATGCATTCTAAACTTTTAAAGCCATTACGCCATCATTCTTTTTGTAGGAAAAGTACTGAGTTTTGGATGGGAAAGGATATGAAAATAAAGCATTGTGTGTGCTATTATATAAAATGTCACAGAATATCATGCATATTTTACAAGCACGCTTTTCAGCCTATCCATTTAATTACTTTATGGCCATGCCATTCATGAGCAGTGTAGTTATTCTAAAATTCATAACAATAAAAACTTTATTATATGTCATCTCATATTTTACACAGTTTTTTATATTTATGGCTAGAGTAACTTTATATTTAGGCAATGACTTAGAGAATTAATACTCTAATTCAAGATTTTTATAGTTTTAGAATCATAAAATAATGTTTGCAAGGACCTGGAATCTGTGGTATTGAGGCAAAATGTCAGACTCTGGTGGTGTAAACTCTAGGACACTTAAAATTATGTTCATCTGGTACTTTGCAGAGCTGCTAGCTTCTTTTTCTGTTTACATAAAAACAACTCCCACAATGCTTAGCTAAAACCAAAGCAAATAAACTGAACCAAGGAATGAAAACTGTAAGTGAGATTAGCCTTCATTTAGTATAAGCCTCAGCATTTTAGATATTTTAAAATTATTATACGTTCAAAAATAACAAAAAATCTCAATTTGATGAAAAATGCAATTTTTTTTGATCATCATATCAGCTTTTCTTTGTAATTTTTTTTTTAAAGAAAGAGGGACAGTGAGAGAGAGAGAGGAAGAGAGAAACAATTTTCATTTTGTTTTTCATGTGGCCTTCGTTGCTCCTGAGACCTTGCTGTGTACATGGTGCTGGGGTTTGGACTTGCTCATGCTAGGCAAGCACCGTAACTGCCAAGCCACTGTTCCAGCCCCTCTTTCTAAAGTTTTTAAGGGGGCTTTTATCAATATACTTGTCTTTAAAACAGTAAAGCAAGGCTCATTTTTCTTTGTTTTACTTCCATTTTATTCATTCTACTGAACTGCAGATTTCTACTACTGGGTTTCAATATTTTCCTTCTACTTCTCATCTGACCTTTATATCACTACAGATGTTGAACATAAAAGATTTGATAACAAAAGATATAAATAGCTAGAAATTTGCATTTCTGAGCCTCAGCAAATGACTGCATATGTCTGTAAATAAGTACATAACAATTTGATATAAATATTTCATCTTATTGAACCTCAGTTTCCCCACCTGTTAAGTTATGGTATCACTTGGTTTAAAGGGTTGTTGATAAGAAGATTAAAAATTATATATAGATCCCTGGCACAGAGTAGGGACAAATAAACAATAACAAAGATTGCTGCATGGAAAGGGCAGAACTGGAGAGCCTTAACTGTTAAAGGAGATTCCCCGTGGAGAGTCAGGCAGAATAAAAATGAAGAATTCGTCCTCCTTGCTCTGTGGAAAGATGTGTGGTTTTAGTGCTCATCTTCTGATCTATAACTTGCCTTTGGCTAAACACTATGCTGTCAAAACGTCCTACGTCTTAACCAAGTATCTATTTTTATCAGGTTTCTATTATTAATCACATAATATGACTCTAAAGCAATTAACCAAAGCACTTCTAGAGTGTGGAACATAGTGGGTAATTTTCCTTGGTATCATATATTCCAGACCCATGGCTCTACCATTTGTAGAGGAAGAAACATAGATCTTCCTTTTGCTTTCCTGCCTAACACATCCACCTCACACACCTGTTTGCTCTTTGCTTGCAGGTAGGTAATAGTGTACATCTGCTAGGCGTGACCTCCACGATGAGATGACAAATGGGATGACATTCCATTATTTAAAGAGCAAATTCCAAAGATCAAACTTTTCTTTCCATCTGTGAGTGCTTAATCGATTTTTGTAGGGCTCTTAGAATGGAGCAAGTCTTACTGGTTATAAGGAAATAGAAAAAAAAATTATGGAATTACCTGCAAAATCTTTTCGGACACATCTAGTTTCACCCTTCATTATGGATATCATATCTGAGTTGCTTTTTCATCTAATCAAACTGGCACTTATCCCACCAGCTGTCCCAGGTGGATGGTCACTGGATGGCTTACACTTTTTTATTTTTTAAATTTTTTATTAAGGAATTGAGTTATTGCACAATCACAAATGCATATAAAGTAACAATATGGTATGTTTTTGTTCTTAAACCAGAATTACCTCCCCACTGCCCACCCTGAGTCTCTTGATTCTTCTATATTTCGCCCTACAAATGATATAAATGCTTAGATTGTGCATTTTCCAAAATTAAACGATTGCATAATAAGTATTATTAGGATTCCAGGTGATGGCTTACTCTTGCCACCTCCTTTCGTCCACTGTGAACCCAAATCAACTCTTCTGCACCTACTGTCCTTACCCAGAATTTTCTCAGGTGGGGGCTGGAGCTATGTCTCCAGTGTGAACTCGGGTTTGAACCCCACCACCACATATACAACAAAGTGTCAGAGCAACTAAAACCACATGAAAAACTACATAAAATTGGTTCTCGCTTTCTCTCTCTCACTGTCCCTCTTTCTTTAAAAAAAATCCCCCCCCCCTCAGGTAACAACTTATTGCTCAGTCTCCTCAAAGAGCTTCTTTTAATCTCCAGTGTGGTTTCTCCTTTCTGTCTTTCTTCAATTTCTTGTCCTATTGGCACAGGAAGATCTATTCTTAGTTCACCAAATTACCTTGTCTTTCTTTTCATTTTTATTCCATTTATGAACAAGTCTTTGACCACTGCCACAACAAAACAACCCCTTGCTTTGAAAAGAATGTAACCCCTACCCCCATGAACTAAAAGTGGCTTTAATACTTGCTGGTGCAGGGGAAAGGAAAGCCACATTTTGGAAATGAAATTAGAACTCATAAAAGACCATCAACTTGTAAGACCTCCCTTCAAAATCTTTTTCCCCCTTAACGTAAGACAGAAAGAGAGAGAAAGAGAGAGAGAGAGAGAGAGAGAGAATGTATCAATTTTATTTATTTTTTCCATTCGGCCTGTGTTTCTCCAACACTCCACTGTGTATGTGGTACTGGGGATCAAACCTGCACATGCCAGGCAAGAGCTCCAACTGCTGAGCCACCGCTCCACTCCAGCCCTCCCTTCAGAATCTTATAAAAGCTTCCATCCACCTCTTCCTGTGACTTTTCCTCAGTAAGCAGTATCTAATATAAAAAGAAACTTTTTTTGCTTCCATTCAATTGTATCGCTTTCTATTTTACTTATGCAAATGAGAAGAATTTTTATTTTATTACTAATAAATAAACTATTATGAGCCAGCCTGAAATAGTGGATTAGGACATTGTTTCCATGGAAATAAGATGTTCCTAATTTGGACAACCAGATTACTAACAGAGAGTTCATAAACTGAGAGCTCCCTGGAGTGAAAACTGTTTTACACTGCCGTTTCTCATCCAGTCGCGATTTCACTGCACTGTCTTCTCCTTTTGCATAAAGACTCAGGGAGGAAATCGGAATAGGCATCCCATGAAAAACATCAATTCACCTCTACTTCAAATAATACACATCAAGAATTTCAATGGAATAATTCAGCACATAAAATATTTATTTCCTATATGTAATACAGATGAGTCAGTGTTGTGAGAAATTTAACTTTTTAATTTGCTTACTTGATGTTTGTATTTCATTAGCAATTGCAAATGAATTCTCTTCCAAGTGTCAGAATGATAATATTATGGAGAAAAGCTCTACTATTAGTCCAGTATGGCTGGAAAAAGCATGCACTCTTCTTCCTTCCTGGTCATTGAGTCCCTGGTTTTATTTTTGTGGTGGCAGGTATCCAAATCAGAGCAGGATTATGAAACCTGCATAACAATTTATGTAGCAATCCAGTTGTTTAAAATATATGTGCATTTTCAGCTGCATACTGTGTAGTTAACTAAACAATTAACGTTACATAAATACTACCAGGGAGAGTAAATAAACATAAAATCACCCACTCACATTTACAATATTAAAAGATACCCAGATGGCTTTGGTAAAAACCAAATGAACATTTTCTGATTAAAAAAAAAAATTCTTTGTTGCACTATTCTTGTTAAAAACACTGAACTATAAGGTATGCACTTAACATGTCGAAAGCAACCTAAAACTCAACTTCCTCCACAAATATTGATTCATTCATTACAAATCATTCGAGTTAATGCAATCATTTATACAGGAAAATTCTCTTTCAACAAAATAACGTTTGTATGGCTTATTAAAGTCAGAAACGGTTAGCTACCCTTGACCTTCTTACTTTCCATAAGCAATTTTAAAATATCGTATGGAAAGCTCAAATACCAGATAAGGTGTATGCTCTGAGTTTCTACCTTTCTCTCACTCCCTTTCAGATACACACAAATGGACACACAAAACACAGACATAGAAATTGCTACTATTTTCTAACCGTGCTCATTCAACTCCCAGTGGAAAACAATTATAAGCCACAAGGGAAAACAATGGAATTTTATGTTCATGAATGTTCAAGCTCTCATGCTGAAGAGTGAGTTAAAGACAAGGAATTTCTTTGGTTTTATTTATTTAAATGTGAAACAGAGCATATAAAATAAATAATACTTCCATATTCTAATAAAATGGCCAATTTTAATAACATTTTGAGCAAAAAAAAAATTCCTCTAAGATTAAGGTGAAAAACAGTACTAACTTTGATCATTTTGTTTTTCATTTCTTCATTGCTTTAATCCCCCCTCCCTTTCTCCTAAAGAATGAATGAAACTAAGAAGAATTATTAGTCTGGCATGTAATACATGATTTATATTTATTTAATTTGCATTTTAAGCAGTGTGGCAGGTAGATATTCCCAAAATGTTTATAAAAATCTCCCCCATCCCACTTTGTCTTCTTAAATGTGACTGACATCCTTTGTACCAAGAGATAATGTGAATGTAGACATAAATATAAATTTAAATATAGGTGCCCTTGCTTTGAATCTAGGAGGGTTTGTCAGTAAGGCAGAACTACAATATGTGACTTTTTTGCTAGGTCATAAAAGATGGTATAACTTATGCTTAGTTCTCTTGAGATACTCAATCCTGTAACCTAGCCACCATAAGAGCAGCTTAGGTCATCTTCAGAGGTCACCGAGGTTTCTGGCTGGCAGCCCCAGCCTATACCAGCATGGACCCAAAAACATGTGAGTGAAGATTCCTCTAGAAGCTATCAGCACCGAACTGTTGAGTCATATTTAGTCTTTCCGTACACCATATAAAATAATAAATTCAAGATGGATTAAAGAGTTGATCACAAAAAAACATTGTTTTGATAACTTTTTGATATGTCTTGATATCTGATAGATCATATAACCTGGCTTTGTTTTCGCCCTCAGAAAATTTCATGGAAGATTTTAAGAATTTCGTCTTCCAGGTGATTTTCAAAATCTACTTGCCAAGCGCCTTGAGGAAATTGCTTTGACCTATGATTAAAGTGTGGCAAACTGCTATGTTCACTATATTGTGTCTTCCTGCACATGAACATAGTATGTTTTCCCATATATCCAGGTCACCCGTAGGTCTTTCAGTAAAGTTCTAAGAGTTCCTCGATCTACTCTTTCAGATTTATTCCAAAGCAGTTTATTGTTTTTGTTACTCTTGTGGATATTTGAAAAAAAATTATATTTTTTAATTGGTCATTACTGTGATATAATAAAATAGCAAATTGAGTGTGCATATTTATACTTGTATATTTCAAAATGTAACTTACATTTCTTATATTCAGCTTTCTTTTTGTTTTTGCTCCTTTATTGATTTTAATAGGTTTTCAATTTATTCACTTTGAATTGCAGATGACTATCTCTTTGAGTTATAGATTATACTTTCTGTGATTAAACAAAAAATATTATATGCTGAACAGTCAATTTAAAAATGCAAATAATATATCACGTAATAATTTCTAAATTTTAGAATGATTGTCACCAAAGTTTTTTTTTTTAATTTTTTTTCAGGGCTGAGGACCGAACTCAGGGCCTTGTGCATGCTAGGCAAGTGCTCTACCACTGAGCTAATCCCCAACCCCAAAGTTTTTTTTTTAAATCAGCATAATATTAAAGTACTAGAACAGGGTTTATTAGAAATCAAAGGAAAAATAATATTTTGTGGTGCATGAACACTAGATGAAATTCAAATTTCAGTATTTACAAATAATTTTTTATTGAAAACAGCTATGTGCACTTCTTTATGTGTTATCTATGATTACCTTCCTATGGCAATGTCAGAGTGGAGTATCTGTAGTATTAACTGTATATGTTACTTTTCTTGTTTGCAGCACTGATATAATTTGTGTTTCAAATGTCATGATTGCCACTTCATACCTACGATGTCAAAACAAGAAAAGTAGACTTGTACACTGGGGTATGGATAACTGATATCATATTAGATGGCAAAGCATTGTGTTATTGCATAATGATACCGTAGCTATGCTACAAAAATACAGTATACCTAGGCATTACAACATAAAACACTCATGTTAATCCTACTTCACCAGCAAGCAAAAGTAAAATTAAAAAAAAAAATTAACTATGTAATCACAGCACAATGTTTTCACAAAAATAAAAAGTGAAAATAAGACTGCAGAATAATTTTCTGAGTGGCTCACTTCTTTCTCAAACAAGAAAAGCTGCTTACTGATGGTGAGTACATTAAATTGTGTTTGACTGTAGCCACTGAAGAAATTATCCAGAGCAAACAAACATGTTTAAGATGATTAGCTTTTTGTTGAAAATAGTTGCTTGAACAGTTGAAAACACTGGAAGCAATATCATTAGTCAACTAAAAAGTAATGGAAATGATTTTGAGCGGTTTTGCTTGATGCAGTGACAGATATAACTGATACTACTCAGTTGCTAGTTATTTAAGCTGTCAATTCTGAGTATGAAGTAACTGAAAAAGTATCCTCTATAAATAACTTTACTGTAAAACTAAAGGTGAGAATATTTTCAAAAAACTTAAGAGAAAATTAATTTAGTACAATCTGAAGGAGAATCTTCTAAGATATGTTCCAATTAACGGTGGTAAAAATATTTATTTTGAAGTAGAAAAAAGGGCTTAGTTGTACAAATTTACATTGCATTAGTCACCAGCAGGTGCCTTGTGGAAAATATTGAAATCCATCATATATAACTGAAATAGCACTGTCTATATTGAGATTCATTTACTTTCTTGAATTTAACCACAGGGTTTTATCAGAATAGAATCCAGCTTCTCTATAACATAGTCATCCAATTGCTAGCAAGGGTAATATTTTATTATGAGTTGTGTTTTTTTTAATCTCAAGACCTAACCTGAAAATTTTGTGAATGAGATACACCACCATCAACTACTATAATCGAACACTGAATGATTTTGGAACTGAGCTTTCTTACAGATGTGATAAAGTTTCTTAACGAATTCAACCTAAAATTACAAGTCAAACCAGCATTGCTGCTGTCTACATTTCTTGTGCTGACAAAAGTTAAAAGAAGTAAGACTTCTATTTCCTGGCAAATGTGCAAGAGATATGTTTTCTGCATTCAAAGTACAGTTCTGGCAGTGTTTTTTTTTTTTTTTTTTTTTTTTGGGCATTGGTGAAAGTGCAAATAAAATTTCCATATCTCAAAATCCATTTAACTGTTCGAGTAGCCTCCGCATACCCTTCAATTGGAAGTAGGTAATATAATCATGCTAAAGGCAAATATCAAGAGAATATAACAGAATTCTTTAAGAGTGTTCCAAGCGTTGAATGTGCTCAATTCAAATCATATGCTTATGGACAGATATTAATATTTGGCAGTACCTATCAGTGTGAAAAGACATTTCAAAGATGAAATAAAATCTCATCATGAATCAGCATTAACCGGTGGACACATGCAATTGATTCTGATTAGAGGAAATACTTTTTTGAACTCCAATTAAGTGAAATGTTATCCCTCCCCTACCATAAAATAATTCTGTTCTCATTAATAGACTTATATTAGAGAAAACTACTCAACTATTATTAAATTTTCAATTTTTGTCAATAAAGATTTTTGGAAAATTTTCTGTCTTGTCCAATAACTGCTTACTTAATATCCTTGATGTTGCCTCTTGGCTTGCAAAGGCTAGGATATTTACTTTCTGGCCCTTTATGGAAAAACACTGTCAATCCTTTATCTAGAATATTCTCTTATGCCTCTTAACGTCAAAGAAGCCTAGTAAAGATAATTCTGGACAACATTTTATAAGCTCATGCTCACTGAGTGCTCACATGTGCAAAGCTTCTCCCTTATGAGAGAAGAGGCACTAATAATGCTTTTAATCATATTGCAAAGAAACTGAAGTTCAGAACCCATCCCAAGGTTGGAAACTGGTAAATGAATTAAACACAACTTAAATCTGGTCTTCATGGCTGCAAAGCCTAGATTGTGTGGCTTTAAGGAAGTTGCTTAACCTCTCTGAGCCTTAGTTTTTTCATCAGTAAACTGGAGATTACAATTATAGTACTACCTACACCACTGGGTGGATTTAAACGTTAAAATAACATATTAAAAGCCCTTAAAATAGCTTTAGTGAAGAGCATTTGGAAGTGAGCTTGATGTTCAATTACAAGAACATGATCAACAAAATAGCTTATTATTTAGAAGAAGTTGATGGAAAATAGTTCCCAATTTGACTGACAATTAGAGCTTTTCACTTATGAAATCTGGGTCACCGGGTTGACGTTTGTTAAAAAAAAAAAGAACACTATATAATAAACATAAAAATTAAATATTATGTTTAACTCTGATTAATGCAGATGAACTCAGTGTTGAGACAGCCACCTGGGGTCACCTTATTTTGGGCGTATTCCTAGCTTTGCTACTTCTTAGCTGCATGACCCTGACAAAAATCACTTAACCTCTCAAGAGCCTCAGTATCCTTCTCAACAAAAGGTGGATGATAAGTAGTCTATCATACATAATGATGTGAGGATTAAAAAAGACCCTGCTGTGCTGGAGCGGTGGCTCAGTGGTTACAGTGTTTGCCTGGCATGCGCTAGTGTGGGAGTTCAAACCCCAGCACCACAATGAAGTCTTGGAGCAATGAAGGCCACATGAAAAACTAAATAAAAATTGTTTCTTTCTCTCTCACTGTCCTTCTCTCTTAATAAGAGAGAGAGAGAGAGAGAGAGAGAGAGAGAGAGAGAGACACCACGCATCAATAGTATTTACTACTGGTGTTAAGAATGGGCCCAGCAAAGGCTAGTTCATCTCCTCTGACCGTTCGCCTTTCAAAAGTGACCCAAGGCTTAAAAAGCAGAGTAAAGCAATACTAAACCAAACAAACCCTAAACAAACAAGTAAAAATCAACTTGTTAGCTGGATGTTGGAAGATAAGGAGACTGAAGAAATAAAAGGAGTTGGCAAATAAAATATAAAATATAGGGCAGTCATATTTGAACTTCAGCAAGCATAAGTATATTCCAAACATTGCATGTGACATACTTATACTAAATAAATTGCTCATTGTTTATTAGCATTTCTAATTTAACTGATTGTCAGGTATTTGTATTTATGAAACCTGGCAGCCTAGATGTGGCAGAATTTAGTAAGAAAAATTTTAACCCGGCATTACCAAGATTCATAATTTAAAAGCGCCAAATGTGTTTCCAGCTTGTTAAATGCAAAGACATCAAGGAAAAGATTCACCCCACCCTCCCTGTCTCCGCCCAGTTGGGAAACCCCAAAGAACAATTTCTGCCTCTGGTGCACTATCTAAGACTGGTGCAGAGGCTGCTGGGAAAGTCGTGGCAACCTGCCCGTTGTCCCCTAGGGTCCCTCTGCCTCAGGTTTTCCTTCGGGTGGGGCCCTGCGGTCACAGTGTGGTGGCTCTTTGTCTCTGCACTCCTGCCACGCCCTGCTTAGTCCACCTGGGGGTGCGGGTGGGGGTAGGGGTGAGGGCAGAAAGCCGGTTGGAGGCAGGGAAACGAAGGCTTATCAATTTAACGTTTTTCTTAGCTAAGTTGTGCCTTGCTGTTCCGGCTTGCAAAACTTTACAAACTTTAATTATTACTTTGATGCAGAATGGCTGCAGATTATCATTGCCAGGCCTGATTTAATAGCCTGCTTGCATAAAATCCGACAGAGATTGCTTTTGCTGCACTTTCGAACAGCTCCTGACGGTGGCTCTTTTACGTTAAGGAGGAAACTCTGTGGTTAAACTGTAGCCTAGGTATTTTTAGAGCCGTTACCATGTTAACCGAATTTCTTGCATTTCACCTGCAGGATATGCAGTGGCGCTGAGGGACGGAGATACATATACACACACACGCATACAGCCATGTATGATTTAACCGTTGTTCATACTGTGTTCAGGACTAACTCCATGCTAACAGTAAAGCTACTTCTGACTACGTGAGCTACTGAGAATCCCCCTCCCTTCTTTTTCTCCTTTGGATGGGTCCTACTGTGCCATTAGGGAGTATTTTTTTCCTTGATACAAATGACTCAAGGAACATAGCCAAAAGGCTAAAATTGGTTAGTTCTAAAGGTCAGAGCCTGAAGGCAGTGACCCATTTGTTAATCATTAAGCTTTTCTAAGCCCTCTCTGACAGAATTCTGGCTTTCTGCCATTTCTCTGGTCATTTTAAACTGCAGATTCTTGTACTGTTTCAGTTTTTAAGTAGGTAGCAAAGGTTATGAGAAAGGCATAACTTGTCCCTCCCCTTATCAAAGTTTCTTAGGGTTTTGTTCTGTTTTAAGGGAATCTGCATAACGTGACCAGCAATACAGAACATTTAAAGATGCACCCTAGGGTCCTCTAAAAAGGGAGGGTTTCTTGCCATTATCCCTATGTTAATTAGTTTCCACAGATAGGTAGGATTTGTGGGAGCGGTACTCGCTTATGGTACAAGTTCCCAAACCACTCTTAACCAATGCTTTTTCTCCAATAATCCCAGCACTGAAAGTTCAAGAAACAGGAGCATAATCAGCACACTGTATTTATCATCTTCTGTGATCAGTTAAAAACTAGAAGAGCTTTAAAATATTTGGAATGCATTTTGCAAAGCCCAACAAGGTTCTAGTGATATTTCATTGCCAACTTGAATGCCAGTTTACGTTCACCTGAATAAAACTTCAATTGCATACCAAAAAGAACCCTCCTATAAACAAAACTAAATTTTATGTAGTTAAGGGACATTAAGCTGCTAAAACACTTGCTTTAATATTGAACATGGAATGGTTGTCCTCTATTTCTCAAGGGAAAAAATACACAGTTAAACCTTGCTTATCCATAACCCAAACTTCCGGAAGGCTTAAGTATTTGGAATCACTCCAAACCCAGAAAAGGAGAGGACAGAGAGGGAAAGAGTGGGGGTGGGGGGAGAGAATGAGACAGAATGAACTAGCAGAAAGCAAGCAAGTCGACCTGAAGCCCTAGCAACACTGAAAAGAGACCTGGAGCTTACATCTGATTGGCTTACCAGCCAGAAGGAATGGTGAGCTCTGATTGGCTGGTGATGATGTCTCCAAATAACCAGGCTTTTTCAGGAAAGCAAATTTATGTGGCAGAAGGGACAGGAGACAGAAGAAGCAGACAAGAAGAAAAGGGAGACGAACAGGGCAAAATGAATGGTAGATTACTTGTAATAGAGGTGGTAACTGAGAGAAAATGAGAATAAAACACCTATTTATGTAACTGCTTATAGTTTACAAAGTGCTTTTACATGTAATCACTGATATTGTCTTCACAAAAACCTGCAGGGCTCCCAGTAGTTAAATAACATGCCCCTGGCTACCCAGGTAGTAAGAAAAATGGCTGAGGTCTTCTCCCAGTGAATCTAATGCTTTCGATACCACATAGGTGCCAGGAATTTAGTGGGAGATGCAGAACAGGGTGATGGGCTCCTGCCCTTGGTGGCCACAGCCCTTGAAAAACACAGACATAGGGAACATTGCTGGGTACTGGGAGGAGGAGATGATTGTGGGACAAATGAGGCGTGTCGTGAGAGATCAGAGGGCAGACTGGAATATATCACTGGAAACACACTCACCCCACACTCATCAGACCCAAGCTGCCACCTAATCCTTCCACTTATCCTATACAGCCATGTTTTTCTCAGGCTTAATAGATAGCAACCATTCACCCCGCGTTGCTCAAGCTGTCATCTTTGTCTTAATTTTCTCTCCATATCTAATTTATCAGCAAGTCCTGTAGATTTCATTTCTAAAATATATCTTAAATCAGGTTGCTTCTGTCCGCCTCCATAGTCACCACCACTTTCTCCTCCTCAGACACTATAATAGCTTCTTAGCTGATTCTCTAGTTTGTTGTACCCTGTCTTCCTCACTTCTGACAAATCCATTTACCACACTTAAAATTTGTCCTGAAAATGAAACTCAAAATTCTTACTGTGATCCAGTCCAGGTTACTCTGCCTGATTCTGCTAAGACTTACTACTCTAGCCATGGAGGCCTTGATTTGGTTGCTATATAGCTTCTCTTTCCAGAAGAGGCTTTAATGTTCCTGCTCCCTGTCTTCATGTCCTAACAGTGACAGATGGCCCTTTCTCTTGTCTCATGTAATCTACATGATAGGCTTTCTCACAAGCTGGTACAAATAAGAGTTTCCCTTCATTTTCTCTCATAATACCTTTTTATTAACTTCTTGCAATTTCTCAGTCTGAAATCGCATGCTTTTATTTGATTCCTTACCCTCATTTTTCTAAATGCCTTCCCTCTAGTGGTCACTAAGTTGCATTAAGGCAAAGAACGGGCTGATTTCCATCACTACTTCATCCTGAGTCCACAACAGTGGTACACAGGAAGTCCACAATGACTATGTATTGAATGAATGCATGAATACCAGGGCATTAATACACCGTGCATGCCATATCACCTATGCACCGTCAGTGTTATGCCAGGGCACACTGTGTTTCCTGCATGTAATTTAGGAAGTTTTGTAGAATCTAACATCACAATTTTTGGAAAAGAAAGAAAATCTTGTTTAGATTGGGACTTGAGGGATGGTATAAATTTACTCCCAAGGATTACTAGTAGTAAACAACTGAAATTCATCCTGAAATTAGAGCTTTAGTGTAGATAGCTGGTTTTGCAGCATGAAGGAAAGTGTGATGTTGATTTGTCTGTTTGTATTCAGAAAGCATTCATTCTTTGTTTTGGAGCCAGAAAAGTAGAGGCCTCTGTCTTCCAACATAACTATGCAGGTTTTTCTTTCTTTCTTTTTCTTGAGAGTTTGTGGAGTTCACACATTGGCCATAATAAAGCCATTATATATTTCTGATTTGCCAAAGTTGTGTCTGTGAGTGATTAATGTACTCTTTAACAAAATGAATCATTCTGTAGATATTTTAATGTCACAATGAAATCAGTACCTTGGTCAAAGGTATTACTGCTTTTATTATGTTCATTTGTGTCACTATCCCAGTTTTGGGAATTTCTTAGCTGACCAACTGCGGATTCCTTTGAAAGTAAAGTTTACCATGGTGCCCTCTGGTGGAATTAAATTCAGACTTTTTTTTTTTTAAAACTAAAGTCCAATCTAGTGAGAATGAATCACTCTGTGATACAAATATGAAAGGAGCAACTTTAATACAAATGTCCAGAAACTACAAGCAGGTTGCTCTGAGTATTGAGGAGTCTACAAGAAATACACACCTTGTGATGTAGGGGTTATCTCTCCTAATCTGTCTCATTTAGAAAATATGCTTGCAGATCAGGGATGCAGCTAAAAGGTGCTGTAGAAGGAGGGTCATCTATAAAAGCATGTAACTTGAAATCCATCAGAATGAAGGCCAGGGGCCATAGCATTTTACATCACATTGCAACACTGAGGCAAAATAATTAGGTCTTTTTTCTCAGAACATCAAATGAAGGTAATTACCATTACAGCATCTGCAACAATATTCATAAATCTCCATGAACACAAGAATAAGTAGATTATCAAGAACAAGTGAGCATTTAGTTGATAGGTCTTTTATATTTAGTAAACTCATCATTAGAACTGATAAAACTATAATGTACCCACAAAATGGCAAGAATAATAACATTGGTTCCTCAAATATGTTGTGACCATGACATTTTGTGATTCCTTCATAGAGGAACTTTCACTTATTTTCACAACGGATAAAGTGAGTGCCCCTTGGATGGGATCTGGTTCACATACCACAGGCAATCTACTAAAAAAACTTAGATCATTGGACCAACCAACCTCAAAAGGACATCAAGGCCTTCTTGTGAGATTCTCTGGTGTCAAGACAAAGGGAAGCAGTGTTATTCCGAGTAAATCAGTTTCTAATTTGTTCTTCAGAATGCACTCAATACAACCATTTAAAATAAAAATAAAAAAGGAAAACGTATCTAACCCATCAAAATGTCTGCTAATTATTTAGTGATTGTTTCTATATTCAAGTTTTCTAGAAGGTAGAATGTGGACAGAAATAGAAGGTGTGAATATAGCACATTCGCATTTGGTGACTTTATTGCTTTTCTTACTAGGGCCCATTTTTGAAAGCTGGCGCATCACAAATTGAAAAACAAAACAAAAATGAAATAATAATTAAAAAAACCCCACAAACTTCTAGAGCAAAAGAGTGGTACTGCCCCCTAGGGGGGCATTTTGGAAGTTTATGAAGGACATTTGTGTGTGTGTGTGTGAGGACAGTATCTAAGTGGTTATGGGGCTGTTACTGATGTTCTGTGGGTTCAGGGAAGGGTGTGTGAGACAGTGCCATATTATGCTGGATTTTACTTTCCAACAACGAACCAAACAATTAAGTATTTTTGCTTGGTTTTAATAGTCTCATTTTTTTTAAAGAAATGCAAATACAATGTAAATCAAGGGAAGACTGTGCTTTGTTTCATTTGGAACTTTATCTAGAACTATTCAACATTTTTGAAAACTGTAGTATCAGCAACCATGACACACATGGTATTTGAGTCCTCCAAACGCATAACTTTAATTATTTCTAGTTGTTATGTCTCAATTCAAAGTGATTCTACAAGTTAGTGTGTCTGACTCCTTCATTATGTCCCTTGTATAGTTATACCCAAGCATTTCAATTATTATTACTATATTCTTTCCTTCTTTATAGTATATTATTTCCTTCATCATATTAGAATTAGGTAATTATATTGATTATAATTTTGACATTATCTGAATTGGTAGGCTTTATTATCCATGAATGAATTTAATATAGTAAAGAATGTTATTAAAAATACTTGCTATTAAAGAGAATATTGGAATGCTAATGAAAATGGCAGAGTTGAAAATCTTCTCCTCCATAAAAGCAATGAAAATACTGTCAAAATGGTAAGAATGGGGGCTCAGTGATTCCAGTGTTTGCCTGGCATGACTGAGGATGCAGTTTTGAACCCCAGCACCATATACAATGAAGTGTCAGAGCAACAAAAGTCACATGAAAAACTAAATAAAATTGATTTTCTCTTTTTCTTTCTTTCATTGTCTCTCTCTCTTTAAAAAGAAGAAGCAGAAAAAAAAAAAAGAGAGAACCATAATCACGTAGTGGGAGATGGGGGAGGAAGAGGCAGGGGAATGGGAGAGGGAGGGAAGCTAGGGAGGGATTTAGGGAGACAACCAACAATGTAGCATACTCTTTACCACCCCCTGCTGAAGTCAAATATTATGTATGGAATAATTTAATTCTGTAAAATTCACAATTATATATATATATGTAGTCAATTATAGAATTATAGTTGTTAGGGACATAATACAGAAGAATCAAGAGACTAGGGTGTGGGCAGTGTGGGAGTAACTATGGTTTACAATCAAATGTACAGCATATTGTTACTTTATACACATTTATGATTGTAAAACTACTCTTTTTTTTTAAAGAAAGAGGGAGAGAGAGACAGAAACAATTTTTATTGAGTTTTTCACATGGCTTTCGTTGCTCTGACACTTAGTTGTGTACGTGGTGCTGGGGTTTGAACCTGTGTACTTGCACATGCCGGGCAAGCACCGTAACTGCTGAGCCACCGTTACAGCCCCCAAACTACTCAACTCTTAATAAAACAAAAGGTGTGAGGTTTAAAAAAGATTAAAAAAAAAGAAAAAAAAGAGGCAAAAATGAACTTTTTCAGAATTCAGGAAATTAACCAAAGGATTGCAGTAATAAGGAGAGTTTTATTCAATGAAAATGGCTGAATATCAGTTAAATAGTGAGCTTTTTCAGAATTTTACCTTGCTCTACTTCTACTGCTCCCCATACCAGCTTTGTAACCATGGTAAAACCCAGCATCCTGGTAGTCATTAGAAAAGCTAAAACAGGAGTAAAGCTCCTTCCAAGGCCCCTTCTTAATGAATTGTCATTATTTGATCTGTCTGATCATTACCTGGAGCATTCCACTCACCACACTGTTCATATGTGACTTAACTAAGAACTCATTCTGTTTGAATATTTTTCTTAATATAAACAATTTTCAATCATTTGTAGAAAAGACTCAGGGAAAATTGTTTAACATCATAACTACCTAAGGTAGTAGCTAACAGTTGTGGTAAATAAGCAGCTTACCAAAAACTGGGAAAAGATGTCCACAGGGCTATTTGATAAACACTGACATATTACTGGAAGACTAGAAGGGCACGCTGATGTGTAGGGATGTGGGCATACCCAGTGCTGTATGCATACTCAGGAGAGCCTGAGGTATGCAAAGGTATGCACCTTTGCCTTACC
Source organism: Aplodontia rufa (assembly GCA_004027875.1). Classification (NCBI taxonomy): domain Eukaryota; kingdom Metazoa; phylum Chordata; class Mammalia; order Rodentia; family Aplodontiidae; genus Aplodontia; species Aplodontia rufa. The sequence continues at coordinate 20,200 of PVKS010023093.1, forward strand.
TTGAAGCTCTGTGCAAGGAGGAAATGAAAGTTGAGGCAGATTTTTAGGGTTTAAGGAGTGCTCCAAACGCACACAGAACCCCTTGGAAAAGCCTGGGATACTTATGGGCTCCAGGCATTTAAGAAAATCTTTGTTCAATCATTACCTGAATGCTAAGCTAGCCATCAGAGACTCCACTGGCCACCCATGACAAATAAATCAGACATCAAAGAACTATTTCAGAAAATCAAACAAATAAGCACTAACAAAAACAGTGACTTTAATCAGCCCTGGAGAAGTGTGAGATTCTGATTCCAAGAGTTGCCACATGATATTATTTAAAGAATAGAGTTTCAACGAAAAATTAGGAGACCCTGAAGAAACACAAAATATGGTATACATGCAGTGCAAAACCAGATAATATAAATTGTACTTCTGGGAGCTCAGATATAATTATTAGACAAAGATTTAAGTCAAGTGTTTTAGTCATGTTCAAAGAACCACAGAAAACCATGTCTAAATAACTAAAAGTATGAGAACAATTTCTCACCAAGTAGAGATCAATAAAGAGAGAGAGGGGTTGGGGATTTAGCTCAGTGGCAGAATGCTTGCCTAGCACGCGTATGGCTCTGAGTTCCATCCTCAGCCCTGGAAAAAAAAAGAGAGAGAGAGAGAAATTATAAAACACAGTCAAATAGAAATTATGGAGTTGAGGAAAAAAATAGCAGATGTGAAAATTTCACTAGAAGGGATCAACAGAAGATCTGAACAGGCAGAAGAAGGAATCAGCAAACTTGAAGATAGTTCAATTGATATAGGGAAACAACACTAAGAGTACCAACATAAGCATTGTGGGAGTCGCAGGGAGAGAGTAGAGAAAGGAGCAAACATGATATATGAAGAAATAATGACAAATTTTCCAAATTGGATGAAAAACATTAGTATGCATTTCCAACAAGCTCAGAACATTATAAGGAGGACAAAATTAAAGAGAGTCACACCTAGACACATCACAATCTTAGTGTTGAAAGCTAAAGACAAAAAGAATCTTGAAGAAGCAAGAGAGACATAACTCTTGTGTTCAAGAAATTCCTTATAAGATTACTTGCTGATTTTTCATCAGAAACCATGAAGACCAGAATGCAGTGACATGCCACATTCAAAATGCTAAAACGAAAGATCAACCAAGAATTCTATCTCCAGCAAAACTATCCTTCAAAAATTTAGAAGAAATCAAGACATTTTCAGATAAATAAATCAACGAAAGAATTCACTGTAGCAGGCCTGATCTTCAAAAATACTAAAGGAAGTTCTTCAGGTTAAAATGAAAGGAAACTGTAAAGTAACTGAATATGTAAATATAAAAGAAAGTATAAATGCTTTTATTTATGATTATCTAATTTGAAAGGCAGCTTTATAAAATAATTATAAACTCATGTAGTTTGTAAGGGGTAAGAAATAGAGATATATAAGAGCAAAGGTTCTGTATATTATTGGAATTAAGTTGGTATTAATTCAAAGTAGACTGTTATAAATTAAGATGTTAACTACCAGCCTCAGGGAAATCATTAAGAAAATAACTTTTTAAAATACTGTAAAAGAAATGACAAAGGCATTTAAATGGTACACTAAAAAATATTTATTTAATACAAAAGAAGGTGGTAATGAACAAATTGAGGAACAAAAAAGACATGACTAATACAGAAAACAAGTAGTAAAATGTCAGATATAAATCCTACTTTATCAGTAATTACATTTAATGTAAATTGGTAAACACTAATTCAAAGGCTAAGATGGCTGGGGCTGGAGTGATTGCTCAGTGGTTGCAGCACTTGTCTAGCATGTGCACCACCACAACTAAGTGTCAGAGAAATAAAGGCCAGATTAAAAAAAAAATAAAATTGATTCTCTCTCTCTCTCTCTCCTTCCCCTCCCTTTCCCTCACTCTCTTAAAAAAAAAAAAAGGCATTATATACATTTTTAAAAAATTAAAAGGCTGAGTTGGCAAAATGGCTATAAAAATCTGATCTAAGTCTATGCTGTCTGTGAGAGATACAGTTTGGATTCAAAGACATAAATAGGTTAAAAGCAAAAGGGTGGGAAATGATACTATACAAACAGAAGAGCTGGAGTAGTTTTATTAATACCAGACAAAATAGATTTAAGACAAAAATTCTTGATAGAGAATGAAGAAAAACATTTTAAAATCCACCAAGAAGATATAACAACAATAAACATATGTGTATCTAACAACAGCATCTCAAAATATGTGAAACAAAAACTCAAAAATGAAGGAAGAAATAATAGTTGGAATTATCACTATCCCCCTTTTAGTAATAGAACAGTCCAACACATCGATAACAGGACTTGAGAAACACTATAAAGCAAATACAACGCACAGACATATACAGAACACTCCACCCAACAATAGCAGAAAAACATTCTTCTTCTGTCTTTTAACAGACATTTTAATTTTCCTTCAGAATATAAGAATTCAAATTATATTGGATATGAAGTTCCCCCCAACTCCTCTCCCTACTTTCCCATCACCTTATCAATGTCATTGATTTGTGAGAAAGATTTTACCTTTAGGAGAAATGCAATTGAGAAAATCAATTGAAAAACTGATATGACAAAAAAATAAATAAAATCAAGATACTGTCCATAAACCAAGTTATAAATTCTTTCCAAATATAGCAGTGCTTAATAATTTACCTGCTTTTAGTAAATTAACCATAATACATATTGAGATAGGTATTTATAATATGTATTTGGGAATTAAGTACTAGAAAATATTAGAATAGATGAACAGAATTCAAATACTCTAAGCAATCACAACCTAAGAATGACAAAATACTAAACACTGGAATGGAATGTTCTAATTATTTACTAGAAATGGATTATTTAGTAAACTGAATGTTAGGCAGACACTCTTTTTTTCCCCAATAATTAAAAATTCTGCATTGCCCAAGTATAATATGAGCAATTCTCTTGCAGTTCTATAGGTTAAAAGGCATGTTGTAAGGCACTAGGAAATACCATGTAAGATGATGTTTTATGTCAGCTTTTTGTCAATGACTTAATTACTTTTCAAAAGATAATGGCAGGGAGAATTCTGGGCAGATGGAGCCCAGACATATTTGTATTCTATAAAAATCAGAATGACCAGAATGGCAAAATCAAAGCCCTACAGACAACAGCTAACACAAAAGGATGTGACAAATTATCCTCATAAATCCTCATATATGGCTTTGGAATTAGGAGGGTGTTCTACAAAATCCAGTGCAAAGGGTCTGTGATTCATTAAGGTCTGATGGTGCTTTATCAGTCTGGGTCACAAAAATTCTCAGAACTAACCAAATGAAGCTCCCTAACAAGACGAGATTCCTGTCTTACATCATGGAGAAACTGCAGGGAGGAAGCCACACTGACTAGGACTGGGGCAATAGGATAGAGAGGAGATTTCAGCCAAAAGGGGAGTAGGTGCAGGAGACAGATAACAGAAAATATGGGGACATTTTTTGACCATGTTTTTTAAAAAAGGGAACTTCTACTCTGAATCAAGCAACTAACTTCTAGCTTAAAACTCTGAAACTAAGTGAGCAGCAAAACAGGACTGCCTGTACAAAAGCACTTTAAGACAAAAGAGAAGGGTATGGTAATCTCCCTGTAGGTGATGACTGAAAGTCAGAGAGATGCATGATAGGAATGCAGAAGAAAGCCATAGAAATGGAACAGAACAAATCAACAATATTTTAAAGAAAAGTGACCAATATCACATATTGAAAGTGTATCTTATCCTTGAACCATCAACCAAGATCAGCCATCAATGAAACACATTGTTGTAAAACTATAAAACTTCAATGGTTTTTAAAGCTAAAAGTCTCTCTTAAATATTAATAAATTTTCTGGGTATTCCAGCAAAAAGACCAAGTCATTTATAAGGAAAAGAAATTCAGATTATTATTAGACCTTTTCACAGCAACAGTTTATGCAGAAGATAATAGAGTATCACATTTAAAACACACAAAGGAAGAAAAATGTGAACCATGGAGTTTATCTGTCAAAATTATCTTTAAGTTAAAAGGCCATAGCGGGCTGGAGTGGTGGCTCGGGGGATACCATGCTTGCGCAGCATGTACAAGTACACGAGTTCAAATCCCAGCACCACGTACACAACAAAGTCTCAGAACAATGAAGGCCATGTGAAAAACTAAATAAAATTATTTCTCACTTTCTCTCACTGTCCTTCTCTCTTAAAAAAAAAAAAAGGTTATAAAAAGAATTCAGGAACAATTTAAGATGAAATTGTTCATTTGTATCTTTACTGAATAATATCCAAAAGAACAAGCTTTAGACAAGAAATTCTTATCAAGATTATTGACAAAAGTACTAATGAGTGACTGATTAGTTAATGAGTAGAATGTTCTTTAGAAATACTACAAGTAATAAATAAAATGTCACATGTTTTCAATCCCTAAGGAATTAGTAGTTACCAGCTGTCATCAATAGTCGATAACGACTTATTTCCTGATAGAAGAATATAATGTCTTATTTCCTGATAGAAGAATATAATGTGTGCCCTGCATTCCAGCAAACTTGAATGTGATCAAGCGTCTAGACTTAACCATCCATTTATAGGAAATATGAGGCTCTGATGAGCGTGTTAGTTGACACCACAGGAATGCACTCAACAAATGCAGAATGTAGGAAATGATAGAGGGTAAACAACCCCTAATTTTCTTCCACAATAAAAACATTACAAGGGGAAAAATAAAGAAAAATATTTATAGATTAGAAGAGAATTAAAAGATACATAATTTGGGGGCTAGAGTGGTGGCTCAGGAGTTGGAGTGCTTGCCTGTCATGTGCAAGAACCTGGGTTCAAACCCTAGCACCACACATACAACAACTACGTGTTGGAGAAACAAAGGTCAGATGAAAAAATAAAAGTGATTCTCTCTCTCCCTCTCTCTCTTAAAAAAAAAGAGATACATAATTCATTTGCTTATATTGTGATTACATTTTATACACAATACCTTATTTTACTCTTAAATATAAAAACTGACATATAGACATGCACACATGAAAATTAAGGAAATACAAACACTGGTTGACTAATGACATTACGCAATTATGAGTGAATACTTGCTATTCAGAAATTACTGTTAATATTTGTGACTATGATAACTATTTCTATGGATTGAAACAAGCACCTTTATCTTTTAGAAATACACATGGAGACATTTACAGGTGAAATAATATGCAGCTTGAAACATTCTCAAATAATTGTGACGCACATACGGACTACTGATAAAATAAGGCAGACCGCATATTGATAATTGCTGAATCTGGATTCATATAAATTTATTCTTACTTCGTTCATACATATTTGAAGGTTTAAATAAAAAGCTTAAAAAGAAAAAGCAATTCAGTGGGATGGGAAAGCTTGTTTTGATTAATTGAAGATTTTTCTTTTTTTGCATTTTTTTTCTGGCTAGCTGAAATACATATAGTCTACCAGTTTAGTGTAGGATGAGGAAAGGGGAGGCCCTGGGAAATAAAAGTGACCAAATTATGTTATATACATGTATGAAGATGTGACAAAGAATTCCATTAGTATGTGTAAATATACTACACTAATACAAAGAAAAATATTGTATGAAAGTCTAGTCGATGATGCATATACTATTCATTGATTTGAGTGTAGAATTTATAATAAGAGGAATGTTGTATTAAACTGTTTCAAACTTAGAATTTCCATACCTTCCTCATTTGTCAGTCAACTTTGTTAGTGCACATAAGGTGTGGTTGAAAGGCTTCGGTATGTTATTATTATTTTATTTTTTTAAAGAGAGAGGGACAGTGAGAGAGACACAGAAAGAGAGAAACAACTTTATTTAGTTTTTCACATGGCCGTAGATGGTCCAACTCTTAGTTGTGTACGTGGTGCTGGGGTTTGAACCTGGGTCCTCGTGCTTGCCAGGCACCGCTGAGCCACTGCTCCAGCCCCGGCTTCGGTATGTTATTGAAAGGATATATGCAACTGAAAATCGGTTCACCTTGGTTTCAATCTGGCCTCTGCTCTCAGGAATGCTTGTGACCTGGGATAAATTGTTTATTCATTTTTAAATAAGCCTGAGTTTCATCATCTGTATAATAAAGAGCTGAATTTACCTTTCTTCCCCCCCCCCACCCCCGCCATCTCCCACTTCTAAAGTGCTTTTCCTCCAAATGTTTCATTCAATGAAAAAGTACCATAGCATTTTCCTAAAATCAGATTGGTGGGGATTTGAAATGATATTGAAACCTCTAAGTCATGGACCAAATAACATTCTAAAAGTAGGAGTAATTTACCCAGGGAACACAATTTTGAAGTAAAGGATGTGAAAAACTTGGCTCAAGTATACTGGAAAGGTCTGAAGATTATAATGGGTCCCAAACATACCGGAATGTAGCAAACTATGGAAAACTCAAGCCTGATAACACATGATACATAGATAACTGCAGCAAAGAGAAACCGGGAGGTAGATAAGTCAGACACTTGATTTGACATTGGCCAGATTCCAGCCTGTTTACTCTTAGGTAATTTAGGCAAAAGGTAGTGTACTTGAGGTTTATCCAAAAGATAGGCATAAAAGTGTTGAAAGGGTTACAAAATAGGCAAAGCTAAGGGAACTAAGTTCACTTAGCCCATGGAATTCTGGAGGAGAGGGAAGCTGTAATAACAATCTTCAAATAGCCAAAGAAATGTTATCCAGATGAAGATAAGAAGCTGTTTTAGTCAGCTGGGCAGAGTCAGGGCTTATATTACAGAAGAATGAATTACAGTTAGGCTTAGGAAAAACTTCCTGGCACCTGGGAAATTGGAAATATTCCTTCTCTGGGGATCTTTAGGCATAGGGAAGATGACTACCTAGAGATGATTTTAATGCAGCATTCTTGAAGTTGTAAGGATAACTAAATGGTGCATATCTAGTGATTTATGTACCAATCTCACAGATGTGGGTAAAAATAATTGCTTTAGTGTGGACTGCAGATACAAATCTGGCAGACATAGATCAAGACTCATTTCCTTCTGTGATTCTTTCAATTTCCTGCTCCCTTGAACTATCCCAATCATCAACATCAAAAAAATTCTTATTAGGCTCTAGGTGCATGTACTATATGCCAGCCTATGACCAACGGGAACATGTAGTCTCTATCCTCGTAAGGGTCTAGTCCTTCTCTCCATGATTAAAAAAAAGAAAAGAAAACAAGAAAGAAAAAGTACCATGGAAAAGCTGGCTTATTATTTCTGTTAGTTTAGTTTGGTTTGCAATTCCTTTGTCTATGCTTATACTGTCTTAGGTTCTTACGTGAGAAGGTGAGAAGAGCAGGGGCTCTGCTACTTATGGATGGTGTGCTGAAGAGAATAAACAGTAGTACCGAGGAGGACAGGAGAGGGAGAATTAAGGTAATAGGTCAAATTATATTAAGAGGAAGAAGGAAGGGAGATAACAGCGATTAGCACAAAGAAATGACAAAAGACCAACTCTAGCTCCTTCGGTAGGCCAAGAAATATTTAAGTGTTAGGAGGACAATGGGGAATGGGACATCCGTAGTTCTAATCCTCCTAGGGCCTACTGTTGCTGTTAGGGATAAGAAGGATAGCTGGTCCCTCCTTTGAAAGCTATTAGGACTTTCTGATTTCTGTATTAGTATTTGTACCATAACATAAGAAAACCTGTTTTTGTGTGCAAAACATGAATGACATTGGAGACCTGACTTGCAGACTGGGTTAACATACAGCATAAGAATGCTTCCATTTAAGGAAATCATGATTAATATGAACTTTGACTGCTGTCCTCTCTACTATTGTACTGAATTTTGAACATACTTGTCTTTACCGCCACCCTTATCCCCAGCAGTGTGCTGATGAAAGATAAAAGAAAAGGCAAGTCCTTAAAGAGTGCATGTATCATAAATGCAACTGTTAATGTGTTTAAACCAGACCTTCCTTAACTCAGCTAAATCTGGAAAGTACCCAAAATATAACTTAAAAAGATAACGGAGTGACTTTGTGGGGAGAAGTGTTTGTTAAGACGTGAAAGCTTTTAGTTTTTCTATTTCTTTTTTCCTTTCTTCCTTTTGTGATCTGTAAGCATTATGCAATGAGACATGAAACTTCTCCCTTTCCACATATTAGATACTGAATTTGCTATGATATGAATTTTTATGTACCTTAAATTTCATGTGTTCGGATCTAACATGATGGTATTAAGAGGTGGGGCCTTTTGGGAAGATTCCTCATAAATGCCCTTAAAAAAGAAGTTGAAAGGGGACTATGCTATCCTTTTTGGCAGATGAAGATGCAGTAAGAAGGTACAATCTATGAAAACTGGCCCTCATCAGAGAAACTCTATTAGCTCAATTTTGTACATCCTAGCCTTCAGAACCATAAGCAATACATTTCTGTTGTTTATGTTATCCACTCTTAAGGATTTTGTTATAGCAATCCAAACAGACTAAAAACTATATTTTCAATTTGATATTTTACATAATTTTTAATTTGGCAATAACTTTTTTGTCTTACTGTTTACTTTTTATCCTTAATCCCAAAAGGATTTTAGCTGGCTTATTAGTAAATCATACTTCTTTATGAAAATATTGATTTGTTTTAATTGAGGGTATCTTTACAGTACTAGGGTTTGAACCCAAGAATGCTTTACCATTGAGCTACATCCCCAGCCCTTTTTATTTTGAGACAGGGACTTGCTAAATTGCTGAGACTGACCTTGAACTTGTGCTCCTCCTGTCTCACCCTCCCCAGTTGCTGGGATTACAGGTGTGCCCCACTGTGCCTAGTTGAGGGTATTTTTAAAAACAATGTGCTCAATGTGCTGGGAACAAAACCCATTTCTGAAAATGCAATTTAAATAAATAGGAAAATATGATTCAGTTTACAAAAATGTTATTTTTTATCAAATTGTTCAAGTGTTTAGGAAATTATCTACTGAATAAAACTTTTCTAGATATAGTGTAGATGAGAACAAATAAAAATCTATACCAATATCCTTTAGTCATTAGTTGAATGTGCACTGAGGCCACTATTTCCAATCAATGACTTCTCATTTTCAGGTATTGTATGTGAACATTTTCACAGTAATACAATTAGGAATCTAATTTAATTAATTTTATTTTCCATTTGGGATCCAAAATCGGCAAAAGAACACTGCAAGAACACACATTTCAGGGCATTAGAAATGCATTTCTCCATCCTGTGCCATAAGAACAAAGTACATGTACTAATATTAGATGAATCATGATTCCTTTCTTATTTCTGCAAGAGCTATTGCATATATGAATCATTAATTTCCGTTTCAAATGATTTAAATAGAGACCAGAATGATGTTGTGAGTCATCCTGGTCTCTGACTTAGTGATTTTATATCTCATATTCTCCATTTTCCTACAAGAAATCAGATAAAGATTATAGACCATTTCCCCTGTATCTGAAAATGTATGTTACTTATAATTGTCAGAGGATTAAATAAAACATTAGAGGCAAATAACTCACTTTACCGTGTATAAAGTTCCTGTCACATTAAGTTTCTAAATATATTTCTTGGTGATCAAGTCAATTAATTGTTTAAAAAATTGCTGGTAGAGTTGAAGTTCATTTTTGAGGACTGATAATATTTTTTAAAAAATACAATGATATATTTTAAAGAGAAACTGCCCTAAAGTTTGTCAGCTTGGTAATTCTGGGTTTATGCTCTAAAAAGAGGTTTTATTTGTCTTAATATTCACTGTCAATATGTATTTTTTTTTTTAAGATAGAGGGGTGGAGGGAGAGAAAGAGGAAGAGAAAGAATTTTATTTACTTTTTCATCTGTTTTTTTCTCCGACACTTGGTTGTGTATGTGGTGCTGGGGTATGAACCTGGGTCCTCAAACATGCCAGGCAAACACTTTAACTGCTGAGCCACTTACTGCTCCAGCCCCCACTATCAATATCTACATTAAAGCTTTTTTTTTTTAAATGAGTCAGAAAATATATATTTTTAGGCTTTGTGGGCCATACAGTCTATGTTGCAACTACTCAATTCTGACATTATATTATGAAAACAGCCACAGACAATATGTAATGAATGCATGACTTCGGAAAATAAAACTTGAGTTTGGACCATAGCAGTACATAAGCCCCAAAGTCACAAAATTCTATACATTTATAGAATTATCAGTTGTGTTCTCTTGACATTTTGTTACTAAATTAAAACAAAAAGGTACTGTGACAATGAAGGCTAACTCAAGATATCAGCTCCAAGAAGTCACAAAATAAACTAGTGTCTGTCAAAGTACAATGAGCTCTAAAATAAACTCAGAAATCAGTGCTAAAATATAACGGTTGGAGACATTCAACAATACAATGTCACGAGCTCTTTTTAGCATGGTTCAGAAGAGAGTTAAAAGTCATGAGAATGGGGGCTGGAGCGGTGGCTTGGTGGTTACCGCACTTGCCCGGCATGCGCAAGTACACGGGTTCAAACCCCAGCATCCACGTACAACGAAAGCCATGTGAAAAATGAAAAACTCAATAAAAATTGATTCTCTCTGTCTCTCTCTCTCTCTCACTGTCCTTCTCTCTTTAAAAAAAAAAAAAGTCATGAGAATGCACACAGATACACGTGATTTTAACATTCTGATATTGGAGCTAGGTTCAGAATCCTTCTGCAGAGCAGGCTAAATTCTCATGATTTCAAAAGACAAGTCTACTTGTAATGCACTCTGCTGTTTCTCATCTCAGACAATGAGTTCTACAGGAGTTGGTCAATGCAGGGTCTGTTAGCCAATCCCATGGCAATACTGGAGGTCTCATCTCACTCTGTGTGCTCCAAATAATTTATATATAAGCATTTGATCAGTTTTAGAACTTACATATATTCCTATATATTTCTTTGCTTTTGAGAAAAATAAAATCTGATTCCTCATTCATTGGATCATGGGGAAATATACATTTATATGTATTTGTTGTTAGGCAAGTTCTAATTCTATTTCACACTGCCTTATTCATCATCGATTTTGCAAATCTTCCCACTTACTTCTGGTTGATTCACTTTCACATTCAGATTGATTCAGATACTATGTTCTATTTCTTTTCTCACTTTGGTGTATACCAAAATACTAACACTTAACTGTTTACCTAATTAGGCATACCAGGTACCAGACCCCATGAAAAGAACTTGGAATAAAGATACAGTCATTCATGGAGCACAAATATAATTAGGAAGATGGATAAGCAAAATTAATAATTAAAACTTACTAGGAATTAGATGTTTATTGAAGCAATTCAGAGGGAACCTGCCTCTGTCTGTTTTAGGAAGAATTTTAAATGGTGAGTTGAATTTTGAAGTACACATATTAGTCATCCAGGCAGAAAAGAGGAAAATGTGTTCCAAGTAGAGCAAGGATCATGTGCCAAGTCATGGAGGTGCGTGAGTGCACAGAATACTGTGGAAACTAAAAGTTGTTTAGTTGTTTAACTTGTCCAAAGCGAAAGGTGAGGGAGGCAGTTAGGATTGATGAGGCTGGCGAGATAAGCTTGTGTCATATCATGTTTAAGGAGTCTGGATTTTATTCATCCATCAAGTTGCTGGGTTCCACTGATGAATTTTAAAAAGGAATGTGATCTGACCATATTTATGGTAAATCCACAGTAAGAATGAAATGAATGGACACAGGAGAGGTTAAAGGCAGGGTGTGAAAGCCACTGTACCAATTCAGAGATTGGATGGGGAGGGTCTGAAGTTAAGTCTGTAAGCACTGTGGATGAAGGGAAAACAGAATTTTTTTATGTTAATCCCATTATTTGAGCATGTGCCAGGCATCAGACTTTCCCTTCCTGACATTCTCATAATAACAGCAAAAGAAGGACGACGTTATAAGCACCTCATTTTACAGATGAAGAAACTGACTTAAGTAATTTGCTCAGGTTCCGTAGATAACAAAGATGAGATCTTCTTTCACATCTCTGTGGTTCCAAGCTCATTTTAAAAGATTTTGGAAGATATTAAACCATTGATATGGAAACCAAGTATCAGTCTATTTTCAGCTGCCATGACAGAATACCTGAGAATAGGTATTTTTTCCATAGTTTTAATTGGCACATTCTAATTATACATAATGATAGGATTCATTGTTACCCATTTGTACATGCAAATGACATAACAATATAATTTGGTCAATATCATTCCCCAGTATTTCCCCTTTCTCTCCTCTTCTCCCTCCCTCTGGTTCCTTTCTTCTGCTCTGTTGGTCTCCCTTTGCATTTCATGAGATCCTCCAACACCTCTCTTTTCCTTTTTCTTCTCTAGCTTTCACATGTTACAGAAAACATACAATCCTTGATTCTTAGTTTGGCTTACTTTGGTTAACATAATATTCTCAAGTTCCATCCATCTTCCTGCAAATGATATTTTTTTTCTTTTTTATGGCTGAATTAAACTACACTGTGTATTTATACCACTTTTCTTCTTCTTCTTCTTCTTCTTCTTCTTCTTCTTCTTCTTCTTCTTCTTCTTCTTCTTCTTCTTCTTCTCCTCCTCCTCCTCCTCCTCCTCCTCCTCCTCCTCCTCCTCCTCCTCCTTCTTCTTCTTCTTCTTCTTCTTCT